>JACGDI010005492.1:1609975-1637110 GCA_014898725.1 Jacaranda copaia | reverse complement strand
AAAAAAAAAAACCATAGTGTTAGGCTTTGTGCATTTTGGACGACATGCAACACGGATCACGTGTTGTTTTCTGGACCAATGCTGGCGAGGCGGATTTTACCATCTTCAAATATATATATATATTCGGTGGGGCCGGTGCCCATGCCGATCGCCTTCTTAAGGTCGATCCGTGCTGGGGTTTATTTTCTTGGCGTCGATCGACGACAGTCCAACTCCAACAACATTAACCAGCTAGAGCAGTGAGAGCGGATGAGATATATATCTGTTTCTTGAAATTATATATAGGGCGGTGAAGGAAACGCGCGAAGTGAGCAGAAAAAGTAACAATAGCCAATAGGGGTCGGATAAGGCCGGTTAGGTATATTATATGTAATGTGTGGAACAACGCAGTGTGGCAGGTTAGGGAGCATGCATATATGCAAGTGCCATTTGGTTTTGTTTTTGGAAGGCATTTTTATTTTTTGATAAAAAAATAATAAAAAATTAATTATAAATATACTTTTAAAAATAAAATATTATTTGGAAATTTTGTTTAAAATGTAATAATTATGTATGATTGAAAATTATTTATATTTGAAAAAGGGTCATTTGCATTTTGTACCCTGAAAATACATTTAAAAGCTACTTTGCACCTTCGAAATACAAAAATAGTAGAATACATCCTAGAAATATATTATTTTTTTTTTTGGCAAGTTGCACTCCAAAGTGATTTTTGAATTTTATAAACATGTCCAAACACCTTCTAAACAACTTTCTTATCATCATTTAATAAAGTAATTTTTGAATTTTATGTAAAAAGTCAAAACTTTTGTATAAGTTCAAAAAAAATAAAAACAAAATGAAAATGACAAACAATTAGAACGACCAAACTCATGTCATCAATTAACTTATTAAAAAAAAATTGAAAAATATCATGCCATCATTTAGTCACTTTTATTTTCCTTTTTTTTAAAACTCAATTTCAATTCTTTCTTATTATTATTATTATTATTATCAATTCAACATTAGCACTTTAAAATGGCGAAGAGAACACTATTTCTTACCAAAAGATGATTTCAACATAAGAATTACAAGGGAAAAAAAATTCTTATCATAATTAGAAGGCTGAAGACTATTCCACAATTTCCACACTCTAGCTTTGATGGTAATTGAAATTTAAGGTTAATTTTATGATATTTGAAATTTTGAGATAGTGATGGAATGATTATGAAGAAAACCCTATATGAATTTCGGAATGAATAACTCTTTTAGTTCTTTTTTTTTACACAGGTGAGTTTTTTGGAAGAAGAGTGAAGTAAATTTAGAAGGTGTTTGAACATTTTTGTCCTCGCTTAAATTGGGTTATTTTAATAAAAAAATCACTTTATGGTGCAACTTGCCAAAAAAATATGTATTTTTAAGGTGCATTTTGCCATTTTTGTGTTTTGAATGTGAAAGTGGCTTTTAAATCTGTTTTTAGGTGCAAAGTGCTAGTTACCCATTTGAAAAATATAATATTTTTGTATTAAAAGTCGTGCAAATGTGAAAAGGAGAGAATGAGAAGTGAAAATGGAGAAAGTGTGTAATAGTGAATCTAGAAAAATATCTATAAAAATAAAAAAGAAGTCGATAGCTTTTTGTTTTTATTCATTTATTATAAGGTCTTATTTAACTTATGCCCCCACTTGCATGCTTATGGACAATTTGGGAGAAATTTCATGGCCGGCCAAGAATATTGTTTTGTTCATCTTACAGGTTACAGGCATATATGGTAGTAAAATCACTCATCTCTCTCCAACGCTTTAACAAAAGAACTCAAGCATCATCCTGCATCTCTTAACTGATCTGAGTTGAAATAATTTAAATTTATGTGATTTAACTTAATACGCTCATTGCCATTTTTCCATCAACTCAAATCGATTAGTCTGAATTTGATTCAATCTAGGTGTGCTAGTGATCGTGGCCCTTGAATAATTAGCTTGTGAGGACTATCCAAATTAAGTTATCTCGAACCACATCGTTTATCAAAGGGCACTATTCTGTACGCAGCGTTCGCTCGTACATTTACGCAATATGAGGTTCTCCCAACTTTCTCTTCCCGACGATCATTTACCTAAATTATGATTGTGCTTGTAAGATACACATCGGATCAACCCAACCTGATAGGCCCTTAGCTTCAAGTAAACTTTTCACGAACTCAAATGGCTGCATACCTCATGTACATACCACCTTAATTTACTCGCCAACCCTAAGGCCAAGGCCTACGGAGAAAGAAAATGTGCGAGAGATTGGTTTTTCACTTCTCATCTGAATAATCTGTGCAACTCGAGGAGTCGAGAGACAGACGAGTATTTGTATTATTCTGCAAAAAATCTCGGAAGACAGTTCCTGTTAATAATTGTAACAAGGAACTAGTAAGAAATTGGAACACCCTCGGATCAATCACAAATCCAGCCTCATGCATCATTCATCAATCAATCAATTTAACAGTTTTTTCTTGTACTTTTAATTAGTTGGTTAATTTCTAAACAGAGAAAACTACACTACCTGCTTTCTTGTTATTCTGATCTTTAGGCTTGAGCCCATGCAATCACTGTGAGAAGAAGGTTAAAAAAGGACTGGCATCTTGAAGCCCGACAGCCTTGCATTTTGCCATTCAATGAGGCTGTTGTTGAGCTGAGAACTGAATCGGATGGGAGAAAGGCCAGAGAAGGCAGAATCAGATGCCAATAACCCACAAAATAATCCTCGCTATCGGTTCATAATTACAGCTGGAAATTCATAATCAGGGATTGTGCATGCTAAGAAAATGCATATTTGGTTATGTTTTTGTTTTTATTATTTTTAAAATTAAAAAAGTTAATGAATCGAAAATGAGATTATATTTGGGGCTATTTGTTGGAAAAGTGATAATTATATAGGGTTTAGAAGGTTGTAGGCGGAGATATACGATAATAATAAAATAAAAAAAGAAAATATATAGGTTATTGAGGAGTATGTTTTGAAATAAAAATGAATCAAAATTTTGGTAAAAATTATGATAAGTTATTGATAATTCATTTTAAATAGTGAAAATGAATTTAAAAACATAAACAAACTAGCCGAAAGTAATCAATTTTCAAAATTCATATACTATTTCCAATTATTACAATCTTCTTAAATTAATTAGAACCAATGTGAAATAGTGTTATATGTCAAATTAAACCCTTATCTGGTTTCTACAAGGACAATATGACAAATTTGTCAAAAATATAGTTGCAAGATAAGAGATCCGAATCCTAGCTCTAACAGAGACAGCACTACAATCCCACTAAAGATTTACATTAAATATCGATAGAATCTTAAGAAACAGTACTGCAATCTGCACATATGTATATCCATAGTAAAGGAGAAAGTCCAATTAACCATAATTTTATGTTGTCTTAATTATTGAAAAGCGGTGGATTTGATGATTAAGCATTGCACTAATGATAACATTATTAGAAGCCAAAAGTAGTCAACCAACACTAGTTCTGAGCAAGAAAAATATAATGGCAAAACAAAACTTATGCATCACGGAGAGAACAGTTTTCACTTATAACTTCTATTATTTCAAAAATCAGCAGTGGTGCAACTAGATAAGGATTGCGACTTTTTTGGGTCACACACCAACAATAGAATATAAAGAATCTCAGTTAGTTGTTTACGAATAAGTACCATTTTTTTGGAAGTTTTGATAACATTCTCAGAAAAATGATAGGGAGGGGCCAATTGAAGTAATTATAGATTGTTGAACTATAGTATTACGAAATCTTCATATGGATAAAGACACATAAGTTTCCCCTAGCTAATAATAATAAATTGGCTACATTAATATTGATACTATTTATAACACACTGATGACTGGTCTATATTTATGGCAAATATTTTATTTTCATATCATATGTGAATAAAAAAATTAAAGTAAATATGAGAAACTCCAAGACATATTGAGACGAGGTGCTCGGATGATGGGCTAATCAGGTAGGATACTTAATAAATATTAATTAATTAATTATAAATTGTCATTGAATACTAAAAATTATTTGTTTATTCATATTTCACGGTGCGTGTTGATGATATAGCACATGCAATCCGTTCACCAAAAAGAATATGACTAAACAGTTCATAATGTGAACCTTTATAGCTGTCAAAAAGCTAATTAATTGCGCTAATAGTCTCTACAACATAAATCTTGTTGTAATGATTAATCCCACTTCCAATCAAAATGTCTGCGCTCCCCAAAATGTGATTAACGAAGGGTTTGAAGTCAGGCTATCTATTCATTTTGTCTCTTAATTACTTTCGAGGGAAATCCAAACTTAATCATGGGATTTGGGACGCAAAATTACAGGAGACACATCTGTGCAACTCCACAATCATTATTAACCGAAGTGCACCAAGTTCAAAAAGGAAAACTTCCATTGTTTTGCACCCAAATAAATTGTCGGCACTCAAACTTATTGAATAATTCATCCGTTTCAAGGGCACATTTTCAATAGAGCTGAAATCTTAGAACCCAAAAAAGGGGCTGGGGGTTGGGTGGGGGGGGGGGGGGGGGGTTGTTGAGGAAAGATATTACCTGATTAAACACGCAAACACAATAAAAGCCAGATGATCCGACTTGCAAATTACAAATCTGCCCGTCCTTTTCTCCATCGCACTAACTCAAGTTTTGTATTAATAGTTCGCATTATACATGGCCTCATTTTCATATGTACCACCTAAATACAACACAACTGAGCTCACTTAAAAGGTGATGCATTAGCTTCAATTCTCGTTAAGAAGAGAGCACCAGTGAATATACTTAACCGGTTAATCAGTCCCAAAACTTGCCAACAGAGCAATATCAATTGCCAACCATTAGAGAGATACTGCAAGACGCGGCCACCCTGCTGCGTGCTTTATGCAGCAGAAAACCATCGTCAGCACTGCAGAATAAGACCATTTTAATTTATTTCACATAGAATTGATAGCCAATGGACAATTTGTCAAAGCCTGTCCCGGATGCGAATCACACCACCACATGAGTACTATTCCTGCTTCAACCCAAAATACAACTTTTTTATAGCAAACCAACAAAATACACATTTGCGGGGCAGTCAATCCAACCATAAATCTAACACGTAGTTAGATCACACATTCAACAATATAAAGTGGGGTTTTGTTCCAATAGACAAGTATGAAACTTTCACAAACATTTATAGTATAAAAATTGTGCCAACTAAAAATTGGAGATTAGGATAAACGTAAAATAAAGACAGAAGACAGAATGAGTGTGAGGACCAGATGAGAAGACCACAAGGCATTTAAAACATCATCTCTAATTCCATCATAAAGCCATTCTGACCATCATTCCCTCAAATCATTAAAGGTTCATCTTCTTTTCTGTTCATCTTCTGGACCACTCTTGATGAAGCCAACAGAAAGCAACCATCCTCATTGAACTCTAGTTCTGGTTCTTGGATTTCTCCGTGGCCCTGGGAGCTGTAAACCAAAATGAAGCATCATTTATTATATCACAAGTTGATATCACAGGAAGACATGAAATGTAACAGAAAATGATAGGCAGAAGCAGGCCCAGTGGTCCCATTGAGCTTTTTTATATTTTTCATACAAATGCATCTGCATTGTAACGTACACAATGCACCTAACCATGTGAAAGGGGAAAAACATGTGGACCATTCTTACCAGTATTGCATAGAATTATCCACAAGGGTAAAATAAACCAATGCCATATATATATATGTACCTATAGGCTGGTGGCCTTCACTACAACAACACCATGCTTATCATGGCCAGTATGCAAGAGTACCAAATTGAAGGAAATCATGGTTTTGATGTAGTAACTTAGTTTAATAACCAGGCTGCATAGCCCCCTATAGTTATTATAATAGAGAATCCCATGAATATAAAGTTCGACCAAATTCCACTAAATAATTCTCTCACAAAAATGGTTCTTGGGAACTACTAAAATTTTCAGCTAACAGCATTCTAGAACAACAGCATGAAATCACACAACAAAAAGGTACTAACCCAATCCAATTGCGTCAGATCCTTTCATAATTTTGAGCCTCTTGCATGATGCGATGAACATCCTACAACAGAAACATTTATCAGCAACGTAGTAAGATGGAGAGACAAGTTAATAAGATTTTAACATGTGCAATCCACTCGATGAAATGGTGATTGCCAAAATACTCAAGGTTCTTAGGAATGTATGCAGTTTACCGCAGGAGAAAAAGAATTAAAACTTAAGAAATGGAACTTGGGCATGAAACTCCTAGTTCTTGTTCTTGTAAGCTCCATTTTTTCCAAACCTCGTACATCAAACCTTATATCATTTGCTACAACAAATGCAGCAAACTGGAGGTTCAAGCATAAAACAAATATATCATCAGTAAGAACTTATGAATTCTACAGCTTCTCAACCATCTGAGAAAGGACAAGAAGAAATAAGAATCCACGGGGAAAGGTTGAATGGCTTTTTGGGCTGGCAAAACAATGACCAACAACAGGAAACAAAACAATATACAACTAGAGTAGTCAGCAAATATATTGAATAGATTGGCCTCATAGAATAGACTATTTTTCAATAATAGCCCAACAAGGAAGTCAACAAATACCAAATTATTCCTAACCTTTCTCTGTATTCTTTTAAAAATAAATAAATAAATAAATTAGGCAAAGAAGACGATTTAATGTTATTACACCAGCATCCCTTAGCCTCCACTTAAAATGAGAGAATACAGAACCGGACAGTTTTACCCAGCGAGAAGTTTCCAGCAACTAAAATACTACTTTCTAACTTGTCACTCAATACATACCATGCTAAGTATAGCTTGATTTCAGAAGTTCTCTACCGTTTTGTGAGTTCCACTAAGTTCCAAGCTTAGTTCTGAGAAAACCTCGAAAGAATTTTGAAAAGCCTAAAATTGACAGCTCTGATGGCTCTTTAATATGTTGCTGATTGCTTATGCATTAGTAGGAAAATTTATGCATCTTATTTGACTCCACTCAACAATATTAGACAAATGTGTTGCTCCCATATCACCCAAAGAAGTGATGGCGGATGGAACAATTAACACAATCATCATGAATATGAGAAGAAAGAATGAGTTCAGATGTCCAATTCATACTAATGGGAAATTTTCCTACTACTTATTTGATGATTATTACATGTTACTTTAGCAAACAGATGGCTTTCAATATAGTAACAAGATCAAGGTGAAAAGTGCACCGCTTAAAATATTATACAACAAGTTTACTGATTTCTCTAAAGGTGCAAATGAGCAGAAATTTTGAAATTTTCAAGCTTAAACCCTAAGTTTGAAGTTGTAATTTTATCAAATTAGATTTAACAATATCAAGTTCGGGCTCATTTACCAAAAGAGCAAGAAACTTGCACTAATTTAAATTAACTTTTGATTATTCAAACAATAGAATTACTCAATTATCCTCGCCCTCATCATTAGTCATATTATCAAATAAATATCATATAGTATAAATTTTCTTTTTTATTATATTTGTAGTTATTAATATGGGCAAAATAATGTTACTGTTATTTTAATTGAATAAATATTATCTTTCAGCTCGATTATTGCAATAAAAATTATAGATGTTCTAACTTATATTGTTAATCAAAACAATGATATTATTAAACTTTTACTTATTTTAAAAATAAAAGCAAAGCTTGCTCACAGCTAACAGATCCTGTGCCCCTAGTTTTTGCTACAGGTAATTATATTTCTGGGATCCAAACAACAACGCAGCATCCTGTTTATCATACTTGTTTCACATTTCTAGCAATAATAAGAGGGAGGCAGCAACAACAACAATAAATACAAAGCAGCATGAGCGCAAAACTTACTCCCATGGGACATCTCCAACAAGCATCCAGTCCCCATCCTTATCCTCATATGTTAGAACATATTCGGATCCATGAAGTAGATCCCTCAACTTACTCTCACTCATCATTTCCCTGCTTGGAGCTCCCTGAGGTCCACATTGTCCTGCAACGAGAAGGCTGTCACATGTTCTTGCAAAGGCTGACCATAGAGTCTAGATTGTAAGAACAGTTACCAATAGTAAAACAGCTGAACATTTTCTCAAGAGCAGAAGACAGTTCTTGGTAGCTGGAGTACGTTCTCAGATCCACCTTCCTCAGATAAGGAGCACCATCCATGCTGACCTTAACAAAAAGAGCACCTGGACCTGGTTTACCATCAACTTCATCATTGTTCTTTGAGGTTGAAGCCAGAGTGTTTTTCCGAAAAGACCTGATTGGAGGCCAACCAACAACCTGTGCCCTGCAACACAGCAGAAAATGCAACAGATATAAGTCTTTCAGTACTAAAACAGCCTCAATCAACATTAACCATTCAAATATTCATTTAATTCTTTTGGGGTTCGGCACATACTTAGCAGCAGGAGCACTATTAGTGTTAGAACCATTTATCTTGTTATTAGATTCCTGTGATGCTTTTGCCGGCACTTCTGTTTTAATATCCGACTGAGTCCCAGATGACCTGGTGGACAGCACATTACCGGCTAACTTTGATTGTCCAGAATCAGAATTCGCAGCATTAAAAATCCAATTTTCTTCAGTAAACATGGCGCTTTTGGATTCTGAAAATCCATCCACAGTGTCTGCAAATCCTCTTTTGTTTCCAGAGACAACTGTCTTCTGCGACAAAGAGTAGATTCCATCCTTGGAAGGAACCAATGGAAACAATTGTTTCTCATCAAGCTTCACTGAGCTAAGCAGTGAAAAGTGAGAATTTCGTTCAGGGGATTGAGATCCAGGAAGACCAAGCCTCAGTTCTGTGGCCTTCAGATTTAAATTGTTATTGTTTTCCTCAGCCACACTAGAGACTGCAGAGCTGTCCACCGAGGAACAATCAGACAATCCCAAATAATTCCGTTCTTTCAACACTGATCCATTCTGAGAAATACAGTCTGCAGATGCTGAAGAAGCCATCAGAGAAACATGACGCTGACTTTGCCCCTCAACCCCCAATAGTGGTGGAGACATCAAGATAAGAATCGTATAGTCCTGTATAAATCTGCAAAGCATGGAATATAACACCCAAAATCAATTCAAACCCATGAACAAGATACACATCATAGTGGAAAATCCCCAGCTTGCTACCTTATTCCAATTTTAGCAATTAACTAAGACAATAATTCCATGGTTGTCAATTTTTAAATCAGTAACAAAAGATAGCTAGCACTCAGCTATTTTTAAAACCTCTAATGTCACATACATCAGTAGATTGTCCTCGGGTCATTCTGAAAGCAAATGATTACAAGTCTTTACAAGGATATGGTTTTAAAATATTAAAATGGAAGCAGTTCCATGTATAGGGGTGAAAATTTAAAAGCTATTTGCTTCTGAACTTAAAGCAATATATTTAATGTGCTGGTGTTAAGCTAATAGTTACCAGAATAGCACAAGCTCAACTAAAGAAAAAAACCGGCTTAAGAAACAAGCCGCTTGCCAGATTTGGGCACAACTATTTGAAGATACCCCAAGAAGACATTCACTTTTCTAACCTTTAGCATGATTCTTGAAAAGAAACGTCAACTTTCGTGGAAAATAAATACTAAACCATTAACAGTTGTTTTTATCAAACTAACGGTTTAATCAACATAAAACGGTGTCAAGGAAAAAAGGGAAACAAAATCAAAATATCAATTCACCACAAATAAGGGTTTCGTACTCTAACAAATACTTCGAATCTTTGTCTACAGAAAAAGAAAAAGAAAGCCTCTTTTAACAAAAATAGAGCCGGATGAGAATCTCTATACAAGAAGAAGAAACAGGAAATTAAAAGAAGAGTTCATTTTTGACAATTTTTTCACCAATATGTGTGGTTTCAACTTTTGCATGGAAAAAATGACAAATATTAGAACATACAAAGAGCAGAAAGAAGTAATTCTGAGAAGAAGAATAATCACGCAGAAAGAACATGCTAAAAAGAAAAATATTAACATAAATAAAATAAGAAAGCATAAATAAACGCATAAATGTTTAGAAAATAGAAATATCAGAGAAGATCCAAGACACTGGCGGCAAACCATACTCCTACTGAAATGAACAAGAAAATTTAAAAATAAAAAATTGCCAAGAACTTACAAGATCTAAGCTCTCTTTTGGCAACATAAATATCAAAAAGGAGTAAAAAACAAAAACCAGCAAAATAATAAAAAGGGATTCCTTAGCTAGCAAAAATTGCATGTACATAAGAGCATACCTGAAGATGAACTATCAAGATCAGTAGTAGCAAACGAGCTTAAAAGAAGATGAGGATTTAGAGCATAACAAACTGTAGGAAAAGCAGGAAACGCAAAGCAGAGAATTTTTTAAGGCCCCTCCATTCAAGCAGAAAGCCAAAAACGAGAGTGAGAGAGAGAGAGAGAGAGAGTCTCTTTGTTTTTCTTTGGCCAAGACACTCCAAGCTCAGCACGAGTGATAAATTAAAAATGCCAAAAAAGGGGCAAAAGGGGAATTTAAGTTGATACAGTTTAGTTTTTCGGAGGATTTCATCAACGGCTGAGATTGATTATTGAAACCGAATCGTGGCACTCGAAGATTAGCAGAGAAAAATAATTACCTGTCGTCCTTGCAGGTTGGTAAATGGGGACAGCCAACTATGCCTTTTGTACAGTTTCTTCAGGACAGTATTCTGGTTCGTGCTTAGAAATTTCTGGCAGTGGTCAAATGACGAATGTATCCTTATATAATAAGTTGATAATGACAACTATGCCCTTATATTAGGCTTTTGACCTGGGTGAAGGAAAGAGATCTTTTTGAGCGGATTTTGTTTCCAGGGAAAAAGTCATTTTGTCCAACGGAGTGTGAGCTCAGTAAATTTCTTTTTTTTAAAAAAAAAAAGCAGACATTTTCTTTTCGTGTATTTTGGTAAAGAACGAGCCAGTTGTGCCCTCGGTAAGATTCCGAGGAATCTCCTATTTTTGGCAGAATATTGAGAAACCCAAGGCTATATTTGATTTCGTCCTCCAAAAATAATTTTATTTTGAAATAATGTAACCAAATATGCATGTTTTTTTCTCAAAATAAATTTTTAAAATAATCAAATTATTCTTATAATTTAATTGATAAATGACCAAAAAGTTCATATTTTTTACATCTCAATTATTACCAATCACATATATATTTATATATCATAATATTTTATTATTATATCATAATAAAAAATACTACTAAAATTTATTTACACCCTAAAACCCAACAAAAAGGTATTGATTTGACTGCTATAGTAGAATTTGCCTTCTCCCAAAACAACAAAATATGCATTGATTTAACTGCTATAATAAAATTTTTCTTCTCCCAAAACATAAACAAGCATACCAAATTTTTTCAAAATAATTTTCTTATTACTCTCAAATCATAAACAAACATACGTCGCATTTTTCAACACAAATTTTACATTCCTCAACCTCACTTCCAAAACTCATTCTCCCAAAACATATAATCCAAAACACATAATTTGTAAACAAACATTACTTAATGTTTGCTGCTTGTTATTTTTGTGTCATTGTACAATTTACACTGCATAATTGATTCACATGTGCAAAATTTTCTCCACCTTTGTTGGCACTCTAACATATTTACAAATTTTGTAAATTTTTTAGAAAATTAAACTCTTTGATAAAATTTTCTATTCATTATGTTTGAATCAATACTTAATTTATGTTGAAAAAAATATGTATATACAGGCAATATTTTCTCGTCACTATTAAAAGTTTGTTAGAAGACTCACATTTATAACTACACAAAATTTTTACTTATCTACTAAGGAAAACAACATTACGTTACGTTATTTTTTAATTTACATTATAAAATGTATCATGCGGACAAGTCTTTCACATTTTTTAATTAGAATTGTAAGATATTAAAATTATGTGATTTACAAAAATGTATTTATCTATTAGAGTAATATATGCTTTCAAATAGCCTTTGATTTAATAGTATAAATTTCACATATTTATATTATAAGGTTTGATATTCGACTCTAAGAAGCACCCAATGTGCATGAAATATAAGAAAAAATCATTAGAGTAATATAAATTGTTCTAATTACATGACAAAGATGCATACCTAAATATAGAGAAGGACAAAAGAAAAAAGAAAACTCAAACTTTAGTTTTGTATTTAATGCCAATTAAGCTTTACATTTTCTATCAGGCCCTTAACTTCAATGATGACAAGCATTTCTCATTCAGATTTAGATTCCTAAAAGGTTCACTAATAAATCATCATGGTGCAAATTAGGGTAGAAATTACTACGTTCGGACGACCGGAGGGGGGCATTATGGTAATTTCACGGCTATTGACGATATTAGGCTTTACAATAGTCACTAATTACGGGTTTAGATTACCAAATTTGACAACAATCGCCGCAAAAGAAATGAACGTGCACAGGTTTATGTTGGGTCCAAACACCTATAATTGACGCAAATACCCTAGATTCCGTCCCCCATGTGGTTTGCTTCTCACATGTAATGTTTGGTTATCTTGCTCGCACCAACTCCATGATATGAGAAGCCATGTTGTCGGTCCGCCAGGGGCAACTTGGGAATGAAAGTTCTCCCCTTCAAATTTCATTTCCTGTCGCATATAAAACCCATTAACAATAATTAGATGACTATTTTTCGTCATGGATACTACCGAACATTAGAATTTAATGAATAAATAAAAAATAATTTTCAGATGAAATACTAAATTAATGCATCAGCTTAAGGTGATTTTATAATTCAACTTTTTTGAGATGATCTTTTTACAATAAAATAAATGAATGTTACAAATATTTGAGAACAGAGAAGAAGAAACGAGTGAAGGGCGAAGGGCAAAAGAGGAAGTAAATAATGGGGAGTGGGGTGCGGGTCACGCAAAGGGTATTTATTAGGAGAGTAGGATTAGGAAGGGAAAGGAGGGGACAGAGGAAAACAGGGGGTGGGGGAAATAGTGATTGTTTTTGGGGGGACAAGAAAGCGGCAATTGAATTAGATTTGTCGGGTGGTGACCCCGACCCACCCCCGCCCCCGCCCCCAGCATAAAATATTAAAAATTATATCCTCTCTTTCTCCCTCCTAATTAACCTTTCTTAGTTTCTTATTTGGGGCTTCCCATCATTAACCTTCTCTCTTCTCTCTTCTTTTTCTTCTTTATTTTCCCCAATAACTCAAAAGAAAATAATAATAATAATAATTATTATTATTATTATTATATATTGAACTAATTTATTTGCTAAATAAAAGATTTAAGTTGTTAAAGAAATATGTAGATGGGCTGGGGGCAGAAGACAAGAATCATTAGCTGCCACTTACCTTTGCACGCTTGCTCTTTTATTCAACTCAATCATCCAACGTTAGCATTTTCTTTGAGCCCATTCCTCAATTCTCCCCCTTTCAACTTTTAAGTCAACTTACGTCATTCGTACCTAATCAATACTCTACATATTCCATACATGAATTATTGATGTAATTTTTTTAAAAAAAAAAAGTAAAATAAAAGATTCTTTTATGGATATTATTTTCAAATATGCAGTGGTAGATCCATTGAATAAATTCCATAAGAAGGTTCACAGTTTAATGTGAGTGTAATATGTATATACTATATAGGTGCAAGTTGCATTCTTTTTAGAATGGAATTAATACCGTATAAATATTTGTAGGTGGGAATAGCAATGAAGCAAAATTAACAAAATTTAATAATATATGGGGCTTAGTTTCAAGAATACAATGATTAAGGATAATTAAGTGAACAAGCCGATGTCTAAAAGTCAAAGTTTAAGTCTCTAAAATTCTTACACCATGAAATATTGGTTTAAATCTCACTAAATAAATGATATTTATCTCACTCATTAAAGTAAAATAGAATATTAGTGATAAAATAATAAGTAACAAAATAAAAATCATCACTAATGACATGCATTAAGTGATAGTAGCTTTTGTTTTGTCACTAATAATTTTTTAAATAACAATAAATTTGATTTTGTTATAATATAACTCGATAGTGATAAAAACTAATGCTTTAATTTATACCATTGATAATTAGTGGCGCCCTATTAAGTTACCACTATTGAATTTGTCAAAATCACTAAGATTGCAAAATAAAATATTTTATCACGTAATATATGTATATATATATATATATAATCAATGATAAATCTGTGTTGTCACTTATTATTTTGTTATTAATTTATTCTTTTCTTGTAAATTCCTATGAGTTTATTATCTCATGATATTATAATTAATTAATTATTAAGAACTATATTGAATTCACTATTTATTTATATTATACTGTAATAATGTAATTAGTGCTTTTCTTAAAAAAAACACTAAGTTGATATATCAATTGAATTGAATTAAGTCGGAGTAAGAAAATAATGTGAAGGATGATACAAATCAAATATTTGTAGACAAGTTAGCGTATGTTTTCAAGGAAAACAATGGCCACGAGAATTAGAAAGGTATCTGTTTTCAATAGTTTTCAATCTTTAAAGAGTAACAAACTTGTAATTTGTGGGGATGGAAACAGCTAA
Source organism: Jacaranda copaia (assembly GCA_014898725.1). Lineage (NCBI taxonomy): Eukaryota > Viridiplantae > Streptophyta > Magnoliopsida > Lamiales > Bignoniaceae > Jacaranda > Jacaranda copaia. The sequence continues at coordinate 1,622,543 of JACGDI010005492.1, read as the reverse complement.
TTAGGTAAATACAATGGTCTCAGCAGCGCCCAAATGGATTCCTCGCACCTGCACAACCTAACTGGCTCTGGCCTTGCTATGCTTGCAATTGGCGACATTTGTTTCATTTTTTAATGATGCACTTTCAGACTATTATTTTTTGTTATAAAGAGTAATAAATAATATTTAAATATTTATTATTTTTCTAAGTTGTATGTTATTGTGAAATTTTCTGCAAAATAAATGGAAATAGTGCACTTTTAAATACATCTTGTGCATATTCCGAACATTTGGTGAATAAATGTTCAATAACACGAGCATATATTATCGAACGTGAGATCATGGCATTAAGAGATATGTGTGTGTAGATATATAATATTTATTTTCAAATTTTATACTATAGATCATTTAACGGATGAAAGACATATCAAAGACATTTAAAATAAAGACTTAAATAATTGCATGTTTATAAGAATTTTAATATGACTATTTGTATAATTATTTTTGCAACCATTATTCTTTACATTAAATTTTATTTATATATATAATTTCCCCAAAAATTAATTTCATTTTTCCCATATATGGATATTCAAATTATTGAATTTGTAACCTGTAAAAAATTTGCATATTGTGAATATGTACATGAAAGATTGGTGTTAAAACTACAGGTCCCAAACAGAATTTGAGAACAAATATTGCTGGTTGTTTTTCTGGATACGATAAATAAAATAAAATAATAGTAAATATCGTTGTTCAAGCTATGAAAGTGCCTCAACCAATCGCAAGTTATTCCCAATTAATTAGATAAAGAAGTCCTATTAATGGCGTTTTATTAGTGGCACTTTGATATAACTACCTACCGACCTTATTCAATTATAGAAAATCCAGACACCATATGTAACTACCTTATTCGTTTCACAACACAACAAAATCCTTATTGCTCAAGAGGCATTGATAAATTTGAGGTTGAAATGTCACAATATTGGTTCAAATTTCATCACATATGTAAAACAAGTTCCTATTCTTATAATAGTAATAGTTACTAATGCCATATTTTTGTGAATTATTAATCGATAATTGATTATTTGTTCTTTAACAATGTATTATTCAATGATACCCCTGATTGCTCTTTAGTATTTATTTATCTTTTTATACATGTAGTATATATTATAGTAATCTTGCCAATAGCTCATTCAATTATAGCAGTATTGCTGGACTTTTTTAAATGATAGCAATCGGTGTAAAATTTTTGATCTTTTTATTAAGTACAAATTTTTTCATTCTTAATACGATTTAAGAATTTTCAAACGCAACAACTAAAATTTCTACCGTTCAATTATTGAAACAAGCTCAAAATGTTATAATACCAATCCTAAATAACAAATGATTTTGATTCAAATTACTAATAATAACAAATTGGATCTATTTTGCAAGGCATATTACTGTTAGGTGATTGATTACTTTATTATCCAACTATAAAAATGTCTTCTTCATTCTTGTGCAGAGACATGTAACTCTACCATCAATTAATGATACATGAGGATGATAAAAACGATTACTTTATATATATATATATATATCAAAAGATCATCATAAAGAATATATATATATATAAATATATTTGGTGAAACATATATACACACACACTCCATATATAGATGACAAATCGGCAATATTAACAAAGAATATGCAAAATTGTAGAATTACTATCTTTTTTTTTCTCAATTTTTTATTTTCAAAATTGGAAATTCTATTGTTAAAAATAAAGGAAGGGAAAGTGAGATGGGAAAAGAAATCATTAAAAGTTGAATGAAAATTAAATTAGTGGGATTGATGGGTACAGGGCCATAGATTATGCGGGGCGGTGCCACGACAAAGGGGCCCAATGCCGGTGGACTTCCGCTTTTGCAGGTGACCTTCAGAAGCAGAAGCAGGACCATGGTTAAGCTAACTAACCATGGTCAGAAACGTGCCAATTAATTTGGGCAATATTAAGGCTGTCGAGCTTGCACAGTTTCCATAGTCCTGAGGAGCCAATAATAGGCTGACACGTTATCCACTGTGGCCAGGTTTGAATAGCAATGGTTTCTCCTTTTTTTTCTTTTTTAGATAAACAATTAATTGCAATGGCGTCTCTGACACTCAGAAGATGGGAAGGAAATGAAGTCACAAATTCTTGCAATTGGACTGATATTACTGTGAATGTCAATGGCTTTCGTGAAAATTTAATTAACACTTAAAAGGTATTCGAAGAAAATTTTGTTTAATAAGGTGGCGAACTCGTCCACTAAGTGTAAAATTCGTGATATTCTATTTTGTTTTCAAAAATTTATAATTAAATTTGATTATTATGATTATATAAACCTTCGGATAAGTTATTCTCATTATATTAATAAAAAAATAAAAACCATACTTTTAAATATAATATAGATTAAAAAAATATGTATTTGAAATTATCAATTAGAGCATCTTTATTATTTAACTATATTTATTTTCAGATTATATACTAATAATTTGGGTTCGGCATATGTTGTTGGACCTCAAACTTTGGTATAAAGTTAATAACTTGAAATATACAGCTTTATAAATATACAAAGTACTTATAATTTAAGAATTTCTCAATAAGAACATACAAATTAGAAATTATTTTGTTTTTATTTTTAAATTTTAATGCGTGAGAATTAATTATAGAATATATATGGTGATTGTATATAAATATGTTCCTTTTGCTTTTGAAAATTAGGTAATTTGTCTAAAGTTCTTATTTGGAATTATGTTTGTGTGGCATTCATCTACTTTTATAATCCTCATTATAATAAAACAAAATATTAATAATAAATTTTAAGTGATAATATAAAAATTATTACCACTTTTGTGTATTAAATGATATTAGCTTTTATTTAATAGCAATGATATTTTTTATATGAAAATAATTTCTATTTGATACAAAATAATTACAAAATAATGTAATAGTGACATTAAATAATGATTTAGATTGTCACTACTGAAAGTTAGTGGAAACATGTCATGGTAAAACTTTACATTATAATTTGTGCAGAAAAATCTTAATGAGCTAAGCCCACACCTGGATAAATTCTTTAAGTACCATGTCTCATAGAGAAATGATACACATCATTCGCAAAAATTCTTAGATTGGTAGAATTCTCGAGAAGCGCAGATCCTCTACTAGCATTCATGAGAAGACGAATCAACACTCTACTATTTTTTGAGAAGGACCTTGTTTCGCTTCCTGGCAACATCATTTTGGTGCCATTTGTAGGAAACTTAAAAGAAGAAGAAGAAAGAACATTAACGATGCAGATGAGAACAAGAGCTTGTGGACCTAGTAATTAAGTGACTTAAGCATTTAAGAATGTGGGGAGTCACTAGCTGGAAGTACCACCTAGTCTAATGATAGACCTTACTCTTAACCCACGATTAGTACCGAATGAGGCAACCACGCAACAAGCTTTCTCTCTTGGAGAACCAATCTTGCCTGTCATGCAAAAAGCATGGAGAACTCTATTAGAGAATGTTATCGCCCAGGCCACTGCGAAAGCAGTTACCCAATATGCTGCCGAGTTTCATCCTCGAGAGGTGCAACAATCCTCCCATAGAAGCAAGGGCTTCATTCTCCCTAACAAAACCAAACGAAGAGCCAACTTTAAGTATAATGCCCTCTCTTTCTCTTTCACCTCAGCAAGGAGACATACATTTTTCACTTAGAGTGGAATCCACCATGCGTGTGCCAGTAGATATTGGAGTTCAAGCACATTCTTCGACAACACAATCGCTTAGATGAGCAAAACGCCAATACCACCCTTTAGTGGCCACTCTCCCTTGCTGCAACTCTTTCTCTTCACCCATTCTAGTAGAGGCACTCCCTCTAAAAGTGATGATAACGCAACTACTAAAGTATGATGGCCTTGCTAATTCTCAAGGGCACTTAGATAATGTTTTAGCAAAGATGGAGCTCTAAAACTTAAGTAAAGGTATATGCTATAAGTTGTTTCACCCAACACTCATCAAACATGCCATGATATGGTTTAATCAGATACCAAATAGATTCATCACTAAATAGGAGGTGTTAGCATAATGTTTCCTTTAAAACTTGTCCATTAACAGTAGATACCATAAAACAACAACTTATCTATTTACCATCAAGTAGAAGGATGAAAAGTCCTTGGACTTACCTCAATCGCTTCATCTAAGCAGTACACGAGATCCCCTAATTAGCGAGGGGCTCTTACCTAGCATTATTCAATAGAACCTAAAGCATTTGAAGTTACAAGAATCAATTGCTAGAAAGCCTCTACTATCTCAGAGAAACTTCATAGTAAAATCTAAGTTCTATACAAATATTGAGCCTGATGCTAACACCTAATGGGCACCCGATAGTAAGTGCTTGACGTTGGTACTCTCATTCCATCTCTCTTTCTCAGAGTTAGTTCAACATTGATTACAACTTGAATCAATTACTCTTTCTCAATATTTTAATCCTCACATTTTCGCTTAACATTCGCCTAAATTTTGAGACAAGTACCATGCAAAATTTTCCTAAATCCTTAGATAATGGCAACATAAAGTTTTTCTAAGTCTATCTATAATGTCACAGTATCCCGTATCATAAAAATGACTAAGTTCTGCACTAAGAACACTTCCACAACGTGTTCACGTGCTTTCTCACAAAAACACAAGCACATTTCTCTAAGGGAGCTCATCCTAAAGCTACACTATCATGCGCCTCTTTAGCGCAACACCACGATATTGATATTGTAACAACATTTAATATTTTGAAGTCCCTATGTGACTATAGTGCAAGACATTCTTGAGCTCCTAAATGTTTGGTACATAAAATTCATCTAAATCCTTAAGTGAATGCTATATTGAACTTTGCCAAGTGTCTTAAAACACGCCACTAACTTCACTCGCACTAATTAATTTAATAGTATCATTTTTAAAAATTAACATAAGATAACAATCAAAATAAAACTAATATAATATTTTTGATGTAAAAATCAGAAAATTTGCATAAAAAATAAAGGCTTGATGATATAACTAAAATTAGATTTAAGGGATTTTTGTAGATTGACCAAAAATGACAATGGACCCCAAAGTCAATTAGCTAAGTAAATGTGCCATAGAGTCCAAAGGACAAGCTAAGCCCATAAAAAGGGTAGAAAAATCCTAACGGGCCTAAGCTTATTAAGACTAAAATTTATAAATACCAAGTTCCAAAGAGAAATGGGATGCAAGAAATCATTTACCAAAATTCTCAAAGTGGAAAAACTCTTAAGAAGAGCAGTTTTTTTTGCGGGCATTCTAAGAAGACAAACTAATACTCAATTATTTTTTGAAAAGAACCTCGCTCCACTTCCAAGTAGCATCATAAATATTTTCAGAAACTTATTATTAATAAGTTGCTTCTGGCAGTGCATTGGTCACCATAGTAGAGGGTTTCACCCCATTTATTATCAACAAGTTCTTATTATGTATAACAACTTATCTGCTGAGTTGCTCCTATGGCGTCCTCATAGCGATAAGGTTTTACCCTTTTCAAAATGTTGATGTAGCACTTCTTGGCAATGCACTAGTCACTAATCTCTTTTCATGTTCCATCGAGAATGGGAAACTTCATCTTTGTATAGCAGGTTGACATAATTACTTGGCAAAGATCCAACATAGGTCTCTCTAAAATAATGTTGTACATAGAAGAGGCCTTGACTACTAAGAACTTCACCATCTTCATGACCCTCAAGGAATGAGAGTCCAAGGAAACAAGAGGTAAATTTCTCCAAGTACTTCCATGATCTTGTTGTTGAATCCAATTGGTGGTATTAATCTTCTACAGCTGAGCATTGTCTACGCTAAGCTAGAGGAAGGCATCATAGAATGCACGTCATTATGCTTGACCCTTAATACATCTTGATTTTCTTCTTTGAAGGTAATATTGGAAAGTGGAAGATGCACTTTGTAAATGCCTAGAGTTGGCACAAGAGCACAGGAATGCATTTCCTTTGCTACCTTGCAAGCACTTTCTATGAATTAGAATAATGGCCTCTTGTTGGTCCACTAAATATCATAGAGGTGACATTAGTGGTAGGTGAGATTTTAGTCTCTTGATGGTGCCGTCTTTCTCAAAACTCTAACTATCTTATAGGTGATTGCGATAGTCCCTATCATTTCTAGCTTTGGACTGCCTCTTTAGGCAACTAACTATTTCAAGCATCCTCATTGGATCAACTTCTCGATTTCATCTAGTAAGTTGTAGCACTCTTAAGTTATATGTTCTTGATTGGAGTCAAAATGACACAACTTCTAGAATTTCAATATTTTAAGATTATTTATCATCTTTAGGGGTGTTGAACTAAACCTTTTTGCTTAGCAGCGACAAGTATGCCGCCCTTGGGGTGTTTAGGGGTGTGTATGTAGAGAACAATTGAGGAGGTTGCATCAGTAATCCTCTGGCTTCTTATTTCTATTGTTTTTTCTCACTATGCCTTGTGCTTGTTAGCATTTGCTAGAGCTATCATTTCCTTATTTTGATTGTACTTCTCTACTCGAACGAAAAGCTCCTAAGGGTGGCAGGTGACCTTTTTACTATAGATTCTATCAACTTCCAGAGCTTCAAGTTCTAGTGGTGTTGGTAGGAGCTCTAGGTTTAGATTAAGAATCTCATGAACTACTTAGACAAATCAGTTGATGGAATCCTTCAATCTTTTTCCAAATTTCTACTTGATGGTGAATAAGTAGGCCATTGTTTTAGGATACTTATAGTTGATGGAGGAGTTATGGAGGAAATATTGCGTCAACTACTCCTACCTAATGATGGATCGAATGGGCATCTAGCTGAACTAGGATAGAGCATGCTTAGTTAACGTAGTTTGGAATGCCTTACAATAAGTAACTTCGCTTAAATCACAAAATTTCATTCAAACAAAAAAATTATCTATGGTTCTTGGAGGTTGCCAATACTATTGAACTCTGAAGATAGCAACCTTCATGCTATAGAGAACGACTCCACTAGGATAGTTGGACAAAAGGGAGAGATTAATAGTTAGAGGGAGATACTCACTCCCTACGCCTACCAAGCATTGAGGGATGGCAAAGTGAGTACAATTGGCAATTGTTGGGATTGATTAGCTCGAAGGATGGACTACACATCCACTTGTTGATGTGGCAGAGACAACATGCCTTGTTTCTTGCTCGCCTTCTTTTTGGTTCTCTCAAGAGATGATGATGTTTCCTAACTTTAAGGTTACTCCTACTCGTGGTGCTCATTGCCATATTAGGCTACTACTTTGGTTGTAGCTTATGTGGAGATATCTTCCACCAATGCCAATAGGGCCTTTTAAGTAATTTGTAAAGTTGGCCCTCTAGGGAGCAAAGCTTGTAGCTTGAGTGGTGCCTCCAGTATTGGGGGCGTATTTGATGCTCGCTCAATCACCGAATGAGGTTGCGCATTGAATCGATTTTTCTCAATATTCTCACATTGGGGTGCCACTAGGACGATAAAGTCTCAAGATCTAGATCTCATCTATATTCTTAATGTTCCATACGTTAGAGGGAGTTCTTTATAAAAGGCGCCACATGATGTTGTGAAAATGGATTCAGGGTTCTTCTTATAAATTAATGAAATGTTAAAATTTGCCCCTAGAACGTGCTTGCATTAATAGAATAAGAGCTTGGGTTAAAAAAGATTGCTTAGATGCCTTTTTAGCTGTAAAGGTTGATTTTATTACTAGTTAGGTTCTTGATATGCTTAGATCCATTTAGATTGAGGAGCCTACCTCAAGTGAGTTTAATTAAGTAGGTTCATTGACTTTTTTTATTTAATTAATATGATCTATTATTGACTTTTTTTATTTTTATATAATTTTAGTTTGGTGTATCACTTTTTTCATATTTTACTTGTGTTAGGAGAAATGTCTTTTGCCCACACAAATTCACGTTCTAGAATGTTTTCCCTTCAAATGGCTGCAATTAATTGTGTGTCAAAACAAGTGTCGTAGTTGTTTGTAAATTTCATTATTATATCATTTCGTATCAGTCATCTATAGTTGTCATAATTAATTTATTTTGCAGTGGCAAAAAACTGATATTAGCATAGATTCATGTTATTTTAGGGAAGCCCACTAGCCTTGACCTGCTAGACACGGTTCAACCTTAATTGGCCGGGTGCTTCACTAGGACTTCGGACTTCGGACTTCATTCTTATACTACTCATTGTACACTATTAATGGTTACTGTCATTTCATACAATGTAATAGTTAGAAAATATTGAAAATGAGATGAAAATCGAGAAAAATTCATAGATCCTGTTCTTTCAGCAATTACCTCTGATGTGCATTGGACTTGGACCTCTAATTGCTACAATAGACACATCTCTGACTTGGGCCTTTCCAATTATATTCATGATAATAGGGGTTGTCTTATGTGTGTTTTAAACTTTTCTTGTTTTATATCTTTTATTTCCCAACACAAGGAATGATAGTGACTCCAATGCAGACTTGTGGGTATGGTCTTTGTGCAGAGCAGCAGAGGTTCACATTTTTGGCAACCACGGGAGCAGCATCTTGAATTTATCCAGCTTATCTTCTTTAAAATCTTTTCAATATTCTCCATAAGATTTTTGCAAGAATAAAGCCAAATTGGCTGGAAAAGGACTTGCATTTACGAATGATACCAGTCCACTTCATTGGGACCACTAAATTTACCTAAATCAGTCATCATTCCAATTTGAAAATTTTTACTCCAAATTTGCTTCAAACCAAGTGCTAATCTTCATGATGATGCTACACTTCAAGCATAGGGCATGAACGAGTATTTTGGACTCAATTGTTTGATTTTTTGAATTTTAGCAAGGGAAAAATTATGTCAAAATTAAAATGTCTAAGACACAGATCATTATATTAGTATTTCTTTTTAAATTTAAAATCCCAAGGCACCGCAAATAATTTCGAAACTCTTGAAATGTGTGATGCAATAATGTTAGATTCTTAGTGGGTTTGGCCAATTCAATAGATATGTATTGGGCCCTCATTAGGCCTTGAGGCTTAGGACCGAACCAATTCATGAACTAACTCGGTTAGGCTTGATCAATCAAGAATTGGTCAAGTTTCAATATGACTTATTTTGTTATAATTATGATTTTTTTTAAAAAATTAATTTTTATATTATTCACATTTTTGAAGAAAAGTATTTAGTTATGGGTAGAGTTATTTGAGCTCAAAAGCTCTCTTAACATAAACGTAAGACTCAAAGATATGAATTTGTTAAGTTGGGTTTGAAGCAAACATATATATTTAAAATAAAATGATCAAACTTCTAAAGCCGGCACAAGCCAGGGGGCTGGGACCGTTCAGTAGTACTGCAGCACTTCTTTGAGTTGGGCTTGTCAATTGACCCACTTAACCACGGGGCTGAGCTAGAAATGGCCCGCTATAGTATGCAGGTCTACGTGGGCCTGGCCTAGTTTTGAACTAACTAACTCATTAAACATAGTCAGGACTGTCAATGGAGCGGATTTTAATTCGAATTTGATTCGATAATTTAGAATATTTAATCGATAAAAGATTTTATGTATATAATCTAATTAAAAAAATTCATAATTCAAAATAAATGGAGTGAATATGAATTTAATTCAATTCGATCTATTAATAATTCGAATTCGAATATATATAATATTATATATATACTTAGTATTATACATATATATATATATATGTAAGGTTTTATAGCAATGCTAAAATGAATTTTTGGATAAAAAAATAATGAGCTCCTATGCAATATATCAAATCAGTTGATTTTTATATAAAATGTTAGATTTGGAGGTTATCTACATCATAATTGCATCACTTATTTCTCTATTTTTATAACAAAAAATGATGCAAGAAAAATAATGAGTAGGAGCTGAATATTATGATATAAAAGAATGCAATGCAAATCTCAATTTGATCGAAATGAGTTTCTTTTTTATATAAAACTTTAAGTTTATAATTGATTGATTGAAAAATCAAGTATATATGCATTTATAATATCAAATAAATACTATTATAAGTAATATAACCTAAAATACAATGATTTGATCGATGAATGTGATTAAATTATTTTCTATTATTGCTTTTATATGATAAATAAACTTAAAAATTTATTCGTTAATATGTTGCATGTATGTTTTTTGAAGGATGAGTGTTTTGAATTTAGATTCTACTAATTTTTTTTAAAAAATAATAAATATATGTTTGTGGAAGTATTCGGTACGGATCTTTTTTCGAATATTCGATTCATATATGAATCCGAATATAATTATAACAGTCAAGATCCTATAGGATTTTGAGTCGAATTTGAATGTGACATATTATTATCGAATTCGAATTCAAATCCAGCATGATTCAATCCAATCTGACCCATTAACAGCCCAAAACATAGTATAAAAAATAAAAAGGTAGAATTATCTAAAAATGTCACATGCGTAGTGGCATTAGCAACATCCATCTTCAGCCTCCATTTAGTTTGAATTCTTTTCATATCCAGATGGTTGCCTTCTTGGGTATACCTCGAAGATATCGGAGTAATCTTGAATAGCAATTCACTGTGCAATAACAAATTTTCAGTGGCAAGACCAATTGTTGATAAATCTATAATATTGAATTCCATAGTTTAGTGAACATTTATAACAATCTACCGACCATAAAAATTGTCAATATAATTTATAATAAAATATTGTATTAATTAACAATAATAATAATTTAAAGATAATTTTTATTACTATTAACTTTTTAAAAATCATTATTATGATAAGATATATATTATTATTGTTAATATTTATATTATCATTACATTTTTGAGACTAAGTTTTTTTTTTTTTAATTTTTGATTAGTTGTAATGTCTGCATAGATGCGGTAGAAATTAGAATAGAATGGCAGCAAGTTGATTGACTACTGGATGCCTTGCAGTCTTAGATGTGTAACAGTAACAGTTGATATTAGATAATGGGCACGAAAATATTTAATTGGCAACTTTTCGTCTGTAGGAAATGGCCCATCTATTTAAATTTGGAACAGATAAGGGTAGTGAAAGCGACTTGAAGAGATTTGTATCAAACCAGCACAAAGTTCCAAATATTTGGAATTTACTTACGATTTTACTTGTGAGAGTTGTGTCCATTTGGCTCACTGACTGAAGTGCTAATGACAAGACTCTTCCCCCACCCCCCAACCAAACAAAAAAACAAAAAGGTCCCAAATGAGGACATTGCTTCTAAGTGCGTAATGAGAGGATAAAACTTTACTTATTATGAAAAAGAATAGCAACAGTGCCGCACTATTGAACACCGGCACTTAATATGTCAAGTAGAAAAAAGCAAAAGGCAGCTAAGCAAGCACTGTATTCACATGACATTCTTGGGAAACATAAATTAGAAATTAGCGCTGCATGTCAAAAAATGGATTTTAAATTTGATTCGCTCCAAAAATTAGTTTAGCTTAAAAAGTAAAGATGGTTCATAATTATATATAAATTATTACTTATTTATTTAATTATGTGGTCGCGCGTGTTTAGAAATGAATATTTAGAGTATAAAACAATATAAAATAGATAGTTTGACAACATGAATGAATAACTCTAATACAATATCAAAAAATGAACTTTGAATTTAATTCTCTTCAAAATCTTATTTATCGAATAAGAAGAGAATTATTTAAAATTATATATAAATATTAATGCTTATTTATTCAAACACATGTTAGAATGCAACCATCCATACATATTCAAGATTGACTGCGGACATCAGCATATCAAATCCGCATTGTACCTGGCAACCCAACTAAAACTATCTTAAACTTACAGCTGTATAATTCTCAGTAGTAGTACTCTTTCCGATTGTTACTAAAACAATTGACTAAAGTTTATGCGCGTATGGAAAAGATCAAAAAGAGGAGAAGAATTTGAAGCTATACATGATCGAGGAACCGATTAAGGATATTAATGCGAAGAAAAATATAGAAAAAGAAAAACTTGGCATAAATTGTGGGTGGTGGAGCAGAAGTGCGTCACCAGCTCATGCACTGCAAAATTGCAATGCAGGAATAAGTGGAATAGATCATATTAACTACTCAAGATATCAATTTGTTTGGCTTACGAAGGAGATACGGACAAAAGAAAATTGCAACACACACGTGTGTGTATATATATATATATATATACATGGTCTCTGTTAGCATGATTTGAGGCTGATTTTCAGTTAACATGATTTGAGGCTGATTTTAGTTAGCATGATTTGAGGCTGTTAGCATGATTTGAGGCTGGATTATAGAACTGTTAATAGTAGATAATATTCTGAAACATAGGATCAGCATATTTCCTTTTTCGTTTTCTCACAACTCTTGTATATATATATAGGTGTCACTCTTTGTACAAATTCAGAAAATAATATACACAGAAATATATTTTCTCCCCCCCTCTTTCATGATATCAGAGCCATTTTTTACTGTCTGAAATCTGTCTCCATTTTTTTCTGATATTTGATATATAATATCTGTCCCTGCCATACCCTTCTTTGTTCTATTACCAACAACTTCTCCATCA
>JACGDI010005492.1:1583727-1609875 GCA_014898725.1 Jacaranda copaia | reverse complement strand
CTACTCGATTCAACAATCTACTAAGCAAACTTAAGTTGGCATCCACTATCCCACCTTGAGTTTGTGGTGGGTTTTTACATGATTTGAGGCTGATTTCAGTTAGCATGATTTGAGGCTGTTAGCATGATTTGAGGCTGGATTATAGGATTGTTAATGGTAGATAATATTTTGAAATATAGGATTAGCATATTTTCTTTTTCGTTTTCTCACAACTCTTGTATATATATAGGTGCCACTCTTTGTACAAATTCAGAAAATAATATACACAGAAATATATTTTTTCCCTCCCTCTTTCAGTCTCCTTGAAAATGTAGAGAACAGTCCTATTATGTTGAAGAAACAGCAAGTTCATGGACGGTGGACCAATGTCGAAAACCTAATAATAAGCTAAGCAAGGCACTTTTTTTTTTAGACGTTTCAAATTTGTATTCCTTGCTACAAAAATATCCAAGATGAAAACTGTATGTCCCTACTGAAACCGCCCACACCCCACCCCACGCCACAAAGAAAGGGAATAAAATAAAATAAAAGAATGGGTGAGAAAAGGAAATAAACAGTAGTTCAGCATTTATTCACTGGATTAAGAACTAAGAAGGCAAACCATTGCAAATTCTGTTTTATATCCATTGCTTGAAATGCAGTGAAAGGCTGTTTGATTATGTTAATCAGAAGCTAACAAGACAATGAAAACTTTTCTAGAAATTTCGTTAGTACTTGTGCTGATCACGGCATATCTTCCAAAAGGAAAGTACACCTACAGTAAGCCACAAACTGAAATCGGGAAAAAGCAGCCAACTTTTTATTACCATCCAGCCCTTGTTAATTAGAAAATGTACATTACATTTTAACACATTCTTTTAAACACTATTACTATTATTATTATTATCATTTTTGTAGTCAATAGTCATAAATTTGCATCTAACTTAATCAGAAGACACAGAAAGCAAGAAATGAATAGCAAAGAAATTAAAGCTGTGCTTGGTGACGGCTACTGTTCATTCGGCTCACACAGATATTTCAGTATTGTCCTTTGGAATATTTGAAGGGTCATATAACAAGAACCTGGATCAGTGTCGTCTCTTCTCATTAAATTATGTATGTATATATATATATATATATTTATAACAAATTCACATTTATTTGGAATTCATTTTACGTTCAACAAAACAAAACAGTTTTACCTGGAGAGAGTCTGATCTCTGATGAAATTAGAGTACAAAGGCTACGTATATAACAAACATGTTGGAGCACAGGATACATACTCATGTTTTTCCTCCTCCACTGATTTCTAATTTGATAAGCATCCGCCTGTAAATTCCTTACAATTGAAGAATGTATAGATATATTAACTGGTTGTATATATTAAAAAAAGTAGAGCAAAGTTTCTTTTATCCTATGGGGAGTGATGGCGACGCATATAGGGGCGGGCAGGGCAAGCCACAAGCCACAAGACAGCAACCTAATTAATAAAACAGCTTAGCGAGCAGCAGCAGCATGTTTCTATTCCTTTCCAAATCTCACTCTCACCTTTTTTCTGCACCAATTCTCCACAATACAAGCAAATCAAAGGGAGCTTTCATGTCCACCAAGAATACACCAAATGGGGCCGTCAAACAAATTACAAAATAAAAAATAAAAAAAGAGAAGAAATATGAATATGATTGCCACAGCACCAAACCAAGCTGGGGTATACACCCTTTCTGTCCGTACCATGGCCCGGACACCAAATGGACCTTTACACGTACCCCCTGCCCCCACCCAATTTTTTTATAAATACCCGTCCCCCCAATTCCCCATTTCCTCCACGCTTAAACCCATTCATTACGCTACCATCAATTCAATTTCACCCAATTCTCCAACTCCATCAACCAGCTTCACACTCCATATATAACTTCTTGCATGCATACACAGACGCACGCATATATATATATATATATTTTCTTTCTAGCTAAGAATTCAACTTTTTTTGTGGTTTTTCTTGCACCCCGGATGAGGGGAGTGAGAACATCAAGTTATACAAGTGGTACAAGAAAATTAACTGATGGAGAGTCCATATCATGGTGGTGCCCCTGCAGTAGTTTCCCATGGCGGAGGGTCTCGGCCTTCGCTGGGCTTTCCCCTGGGCACAGCCCTACTCTTGGTGGTCATCTTCAGCCTCAGTGGGATATTTTCCTGCTGCTACCACTGGGACAGGCTCCGCCGATCTTTCTCCCTCCACGCACCCGATCTCGAGGCAGACGGCCATCTTGACACCGCCAAGCCTAAACTCCCCCACACGGTAATATTTGCTCAATTCCTCAACAAAATTATTCATTTATTTTCCAGACAATTTCATTATTTTTTGAGATCAAATCTGCAATATTTTTATATTCTGAAATGCACTTATGTTTTGTGTTTGATTTTTCAGGATTTGAAGCAGCAAGGGAATCAAAGCTTGCCAGTTATAATGCCAGGGGATCATGTCCCCAAGTTCATAGCATTGCCCTGTCCATGTGAACCGCCGCGACAAGATGGGAAAATCGTCGTGGAGGTGCAGAGACCGCCGCCAAAGCCGCCGCGCATCGCGGTACCTTTGTATTGAAGTAGTTGGTCCACACAGTTCAAGCCACTCCATGTGTACATAAACTTAATTTACAGTACTTCAATCTCAATTCCATTTTGTGTACTCCTAAACCTTAAAAACTTAGAAACATCAAACACCGTATATGACTTCCAACAATTCATGTATATATTTGCATGTATTACCGTTGGGGACATGACATTAATTAACCCAATGAAATACCAATTTCTATTTTCTAATTTCCATCTTTTTTACCCAACGGACAGTATCCAATCGACTTCTGAAAGTATGGAGAAAAGGGGCGACGTGCGATTAGTAATTCACTATTCATGGCTACTTTTTGCCAAATGATCATTACAAGCTCATCTGCTGCATTAATACAATTATGTCCGAAGAAGATAATAAAATTTTTTTTTTTCCAAACTGGTAAAATGCTTATATATCAAGCAGAACTAAACGAGAAAAAAAAAAAGAAAAAAATAATCACAATATTGTTTGATGCGTGTGCAACAGTTGGGGCGTGGGGGAATGAATTACTGAAATTAGTTGATAGAAGATTTAGAGTCCTGCGTGCCGAAGAAATCGAAGTTAAAGTTATAAACGGAATTTGCTAAAAATAAATATTAGTGGTGAAATTGCACTGAAGATGGACTTTGATTAATTTTTGGCACATTTTACCTTACAAATATAAAAAGGTGCAATCAGCACAAAAATAGCCATAACGATAAGGAAGAAAAACTTAATTACCTCTGTCAAGAGCAGCAGAAATTAGAACCTGCATATGGATATTCTTCCTTTTAATCCTCTTCGCGGGAAATTGTAATATTTTTTCTTTTCTCTGTTGCTAATTAATGAATGCAAGAATATATTTCAAGTGTAGTTGAAACCATCTAGATCTATTAATTAAACAAAAAAGGTTACCCATAAAAAGAAAAAAGAAATTCAGTTTGTTTAAGTGAAAAACTTCATATGAAAATAAGCACTCGAAAACATATAAAGTCAACTTAATCTATTGACTAGGATGCTCTAATTAACAATCAGTTGGCTAGTAATTAGCGCATTATACTTGTTTTGTACGTTTTGATTATTATTCTTGAAATTCAAGCCAAATTAGATAAACATTCTCTTATATATCTTGATCATAATTTGAAGACGATCTACCAAATAAAATTTGGTCTAAATATCAAAACATATATAGTTATGAATAAATATATCTTACACTTTTAACCGGCAAATATGCCACCCGCATGCATGCATCAGCGCAAATTTTTCTAAATTATAGCTAATTAGTTCATTGATTTTTTTTTAAGTTATTCGTATTCATGCCGAATTCAATAAAATTGTTTAATTTTTGAAAAAGTTTCTATAGTAGGTGATTTATTGATTTTCTTTGGTAACTTGATATTTTAGTTGCTTTGTAAAAATTTCAAAGATGGCAAAATGGAAAGGTGACAAACCAGCCGTGGATCCAAATGGTAGCAGCACTAAGGTCTACTCTTCGACGTTAATGACACCATTGTGAACTGCGACGGAAGGCAAGTGTATGAACCAGGTGGAGCGTTCAAATCTCGACTTTTGCCTATATATATTGTACTGCTCGTGTTTTTTTTCTTTTTTTGGTTTTTCGGTTTCTCTTTTTGTTCCACTAATTTTTGTTCTCAATTCTATTTTTAGTACTTGTTATGATCCAATCAAAGTTTACACTAGGGATATAAATAAAATGAGATGATTTGTGAATAGTTCAAATTTAATTAGATGAAAATTCATATTCAATCGAACCTTTTTGAGCCCAAGTGAATCGGGCCTGAGTTTGCTAGTTAAGCAAATTAAGCCGAGCTTCATAGTATTTCAACTAAAAAAGTTTGCAAGTTTAAATAAGTTTTTTTTATTTTATGTATACAGTTATAATATAGGCCCATATAATAATAAGGTTCATAAAAATAAATAATTATTTTTTATTTTTAGGAAAAAAATAAAATTATTTAAAAAGTTTATAATTATAAATTTTGTTTCAAACGTAAATGAACTTAAGTTAATTCAAATTTATATGAGTTCAAATTCGTCTGACCTTATACAAATTGAGTTCTTTGGCTTCTTATGGTGCTCAATAAGGCTCGCCTGAACTTTCGTCTATCCAACAAATCGAGCTCAAATTTGACTATTTAAATTCAATCAAATTCGAGCTTACAAATTAATAGTCGAATCGAGTTTGAGCCTACTAAATTTGGGTTGGATTCGATTTATTTACAATCCTAATTATAGCACTTTTTCTTCAAAATATGTTTTATTTGAAGCCGGCCGGTCATATGGTTTTTATAGGAACTAGAGAGGACAGAAACGACGATTAATGAAGACGAGGCGGCGATAATTATTCTGATGTTGGATAGTGGTCGTGAAATTAAATATACTTATTCTCTAATAAATATCATCTTCCAGTTGGTGAGTGATTTTCCAGTATAAGCTGCTCACGTCATGGTCAGTGGCTGCTGGTTAAAGATTCCATAATTTGCAAATATGTAGGATTTGGTGGAACAAACGTTAATTGTGTCCATATTTTATTGGCGAATAGATGGAACTTTTCTCTTATTTTATTGATGGAGCCCAACTTTTGTTATTGTTTCCTCAACTAAAGAATATTTCAACCATCCACATTGTAATGGTAGTGTTACTGTAAAAATGATAAAAAGGGTTAAGGCAATTTAATTCGCGCGACCATATAACATGCCATAACTGATCTAATTTTTATTTACTTGATGATCATTTTTATTTTTCACGAATAATATTTAAGTGATAGTGATTCTTGTTTACAATAACATGGTTTAATAATAAAAATTAAAATGTCAAACTGCTCACTATTAATTACAAATAGTGGTGAATCTATTTGTCACGATTGTTGCCATTGATGTGAGGTAGTAATAACCATCAACAGTAAGTAAGTTAGATGCAATTTTTATTATTACTAAATTTATAAAAATTATTTCTATGACAAGGGAAAAAACTTTTGCTGTTCAATACGTTGTTACTATGATTTCCTTTTCTTCCAGTGCTTGGAGTTTAAATTAAGAAAGTTAAAATATAAAGATATTTTTTTGTAATTTTGATGTAAAAAGTTCTTGGGGAGAATTAATGATGTTATATTATTATTATTATTATTTTAAATAAAGTATGCCTTTGAAAAACAAAATGTCATTTGTTAAATAATATATGGAAACAAACATTCGGCAAGATATGGAGAGCATAATCATTTCAATGACATACATATAATGTAGCAGCTTTCTACAATGCAATCATGCGTCAGAGTCAACATCTTATCATGAAAAAGAAGATAGTGATCCATAAAGACTTTCTTCTCCACTTTGGTCCCCCCACCCGCCCGACCTAACTTCACTGTACTGCTTTTGTTGCTGTGATCTCCCCAGTACAACTCATTTGTACTGCTTCCCTAATTATTGTTCATCCTGCCTTCTCTTTTTTCTTCCTTTTGGACATATATACCACTTTCCGCCTCCACTTTCAGCCTCGGACCACTTCCGGCTTTCATCTTTTCATTCCCTCACTAAAACATTGGATCGCTGCATAATCACGCGTTCGACCCTCGACGCATATTGCGCATTGTAAATTATGCATTGTGACACCAATAAATGTGCCCTAATAGAATATTAGTAAAATTATAATAAAGCAGCAGAAAACAATAATATGAATTTGCTGTACGCCATTCTGAGTGACAGACGTAGAAACACAAAGTAAATAAGAAATCAAATACAAAACGACAAATAACAATAAGATTTCAATTGATAGTTTATATCCTTCCTTCGTTATAAAAAAAAAATATATATATATATATATATATTGAATTTATTATAACTGAAATTTAAGGAGTACAGAAATGGGAATTTAATCTCACAACACCCATCTTTCTCTTTTCGTTTAATCACTTGAAACATAAAAAGGAAAATATGAAGCTAGATTTGTATAAAATAGGGTTTTTACTGTGACATCCCCGTCACTTGAAACTTTTACCTTTTTTTTTACTTTATTACTCATTTTTAAAGGCTTAGGCCATTTATCGTTAAATTTTTTTTTTTGATGGGTTCAATATTAGACTAATTATATTTGTCACCACTTTGGATTTTATGTATGTTTCACAATCTAATCCTCAAAATCATAAGAATTAATCATTGACAATATCTGACTCGCCTATTGATTAAATACCTACAATCTGATAAAAATATACATAAAATTCTTCTGGCATTGTATCTGAAATTTACGAAGGTTTATAGAAATAAAATAATAAAACCTAATGGCCATGATAAAAATTGACTGATAACACTGTTTTCCTTTATTAATGTCACACACACACACACACTCATATTGATATGTGATTAAAATTCGGTCATTTATCCTAGCCTACGGTTGTTTAATAATATCACATGGGCTATAAGCTGAAGCCCATGTGTTGCTATGATAAAATTAAGGATTTTTATCAGGTTAAGTTCAATAAATAGAGATATTTAACTTTGATCAAATTCTATAATTAATCATTATAAATATTTTAATTTTGATATTATAGTTATGCAATTTTTATTTTTATTTTTCGTAAATTTTCTTTGCATACTATTTTCTTTATCGATTAATGCCGTAAATGTTAAAAAGTCTCCACTGGCAATACACTAGCGACGCTAATGATTTATTTTTGAGCACATGATTAGATTTGAAGCAGATCTCAATGAATGTTTAGGTCCATAATAAGAATAAATTTTTCCATCCACACAATACTTGTAAATATATAATAATATTGTTGGACTTCAAAAAGAAAGAGGATCTTATTTAGAAATAGCCAAACTCACTTACATTTTGTAAATCAGACTCCACCCATCAATTTTAAAATTTTGACTTCCCATCTCAAGTTTGTCTTCTGTGTTTACTACCTAGCCAATTAGATTGACATAAATGCCCCCATTTTAGTTGTTTTTTATTTTTTATTTTTATTATTTGCCATGAAGTTTTCTTCTCCATTTCTGTGCTCATCACTTTCTCTCTGGTTTGTGCTCTATTCCTGTCAAAATGTGAATTCTTCTCTTTTCTAAGAATATAATAACGTGAAGAAGTGTCATTTTCCCATCGCTTCTCTTCTTCCTTTACTGCTTTGAAAAAGCACATTAGAAGTCATGCCACAGAGGAGGTGTTAGTGGCGGATCTAAACTACATCCAAGAGGTAGTTTTGAAGAAGAGGAAGAGCAATGAGAATTGGGCAATTTGAAAAAAATTGCAATCATAAAAGAGGGCTAAACATTTCAAGTTTGGTAGTTTGTTCACACTCTCAAAAGATTTTGTGCTATTTGAGAATGAAAAAAATATTCAGTGAGGTACTTGTGAAGGAAAATGAAAGGACAACAAAAGTCTTGCAAAATATGGAGTGTGAAGGACTTGATTTATAAAAATTGACAAAGCATAAAGGTTTCTTTAATAGATGAATGTTGTTGAACTTACCCCTCCACTAAAAAATGAATCCTAGATTTTCTGTGAGAGTATTGTAAGTTTGTTACCAATTTGGCTAGCATGTATGTTTGAATTTCATACTATATGAATTGTTTAGTATACTTCCAATATCATAAATAGTATCTTTTTGCATTTTTAGTTATATGCAGTTTGTTTTACAAAAATACTTTATTTATGTGATACAATACCTAGCTATTCTATGTTTAATACTAAATCCAAGCATTTTAGTACTGTTACATTGATACTAAAATATTTTGCACTCAATTATTATATATGTTGTTATTTTTTTGCCCTTCTTATTTCCACTAATATCAAAGTGCCGGCACCTCTTACTAACATGCTAAGAATTAGGTTTACAACATTAGCATTGTAGCCTCAATACAATCTTATCAGTTATTTTTGCTTTCGTGTTGAATACTGTATTCTAGAAAATACTATTGTTATGAGATAAATGTATCTATCTAACACCACCATTAAAAGCCAATGAACATCTCATGACTATATATGTCCTAGGATTAATAAATCATGGTTTAATAATCATGCAATGGCTTATCTAGTTAAGTTCAACTTAATCTCTTATGTACTAAAAATGATATTGCAAATCGACAAAAAGATACCAATTTTGGGGATTTTGTAGTGCATCTTTGCATTTTTGTACTAAAATTGCCTTGTTTTGTATTTATTTTGCATGTTTTTGTACTTGCTTTTTATTTGGCCCAATTTATCTCAATTTCATGTGTAAAACAACTCATAAGGTCTTCTAATAATGGTTGGAAACACAAATATCCACATCCAACCACTTCTATTCTCATTCATACTAATGTAAGTTATTGGTATATGGTATAAATTTATCCTTCTAGCACCGCCATCAAAAGCCAATGAACCTTTCATGGCTATCTCAATCCTACAACTAACAAATCATGATTTGATAATCATGCAATGGCTGATTTAGTTAAATTCAACTTAATCTCTTAATGTAATAAGAATGGTACTACAAATAGATAAAAAAATATTGACTTTTGGGATTTTTGTATTGAACTTTTGTACTTTTCTACTGAATTTCTCTTGCTCTATACTCATTTGGTGTACTTTTGTACTACCTTTTCCTTTAGCCAAATTTACCTCAATTTGATACGTGAAACAATCTATAAAACCTTCTAAAACAATAAAATAATATTTTCTTCAGGTAATAGCCATGAGAGTATGTGTGCAAATAGTTGAAATTATAAATACTCACATTAAACCACTTGTTTTCTCATAAATACTAGTGTAAACCATTGGCATATGAGGCAAATGTATATTTCTGGTACCACCATCGAAAGCCGATAAACCTATCATGACTATATCAGTCGTAAGATTGATAAATCATGATTTTATAGACATGTAATGGGCTTAACTAGTTAAATTCAACTTGAGCCCTCATTGACTAAAAATAATACTGCAAATCGATAAAAAAATACCTATTTTGGGGAATATTGTACTTGATTTTTGTAATTTTATACTGGATTCATCATGTTCTATACTTATTTCATATGTTTTTGTACTTACTTTTTCTTTTGCTAGATTTCACTCAATTCAAAGCATGAAACAACACATATTGCACTCCAATACAATAATATCATGTTTTTTTTTCAAGTAATGGAAGTAATAGTAGGTATACAAATGGTTGGGAACACAAATGACCACATCTAACCACTTGTATTGTCATTCACATGAGTGTAAACCATTCGTGTATGAGGCGAATGTATTATTTTGGCACCACTATCAAACGCCAATGAACATATCATCACTAAATCAATCTTTGGATTGATAGATCATGATTTTATAGTCATGCAATAGCTTAATTAGTTAAATTCAATTTAGTCTCTTGTGTACTAAGAATAATAATGGAGATCGACAAAAAAAAAAAAAACTATTCTTGGGATTTCTGTACTTCACCTCTGGAGTTCTATACTGAATTCACTCTAATTCTGTACTTATTTTGCATGTTTTTGTACTTGATTCTCTTTTGGTCAATTTTACCTCAATTTGAAGCATGAAAGGATATATAAGATACTCCAATACAATAATATCATATTTTGTTCAAGTAGTGGTAGTGATAGCACGTGTGCAAATGGTTGGGAACAAAAGTACTCACATTCAATCACTTGTGTTCTCATTCATACTAGTGCAAACCACTAGTGTATGAGGTAAATGTATGAGTCCAACACCATTGTCAAGAGCCAATGAACATTTCTTGACTAAATCAGCCCTAGGATTGATAAATCAAGGTTTGATAGTCATGTATTGCTTTAACTAGTTATACTCGACTAAATATCTTGTGTACCAAGAATGATATTGGAAATCAACAAAAAATACCTATTTTTAGGATTTATGTACTTCAACTCTACAATCTTGCATTGAATTCACCTTGGTTCTGTACTTATTTGGTGTGTTTTTATAATTACTTTTTCTTTGGTTGATATTACCTCAATCCAAAGCATGAAAAGATACATAAGACACTTAATAAAATAATATCATGTTTTCTTTAAATAATGTTAGCAATAACACGTGTACAAATGGTTGGGAGCACAATTGGTATTTCCATTCATACTAGTATAAACAATTGGTATATGAGATAAATGTATGAGTCCAACACCATCGTTAAGTACCAATGAACATATCTTGACTAAATAAAGTCTATGACTGATAAATCATGGTTTGATAGCCAGCAATACTTTAACTAGTTAAACTCAACTTAATCTTTTATATACTAAGAATGATACTAAAAATCAATAAAAAATACATATTTTTGGGATTTCTATACTTTATCTCTACAGTTCTGTACTGAATTGACCCTAGTTTTGTACTTATTTTATGTGTTTTTGTACTTGTTTCTTCTTTGGATAATCTTACCTCAATTCAAAGCGTGAAAAGACACATAAGACACTTTAATAAAATAATATCATATTTTCTTTTAAGTAATAGTAGCGATAGATGTGTGCAAATGGTTGGGACACAACTATCTATATCCAACTACTTGTGTTCTTATTCATAGTAGTGTAAACTATTCATGCATGAGCCAAATGAATATTTTCGACACCACCATCGAAAACTAATGAACCACTCATAAATATATCAGTCCTAGAACTAAGGCATCGCGGTTTGATGCTCATGCTATGGCCAGATTAAGACGAATCCAACTTAATCCCTAATATACTAAGAATGATACTGAAAATCCACAAAAAAATACCAATTTTTGAAATTTTTGTACTTCATCCCTGTAGTTTTGTATTGAATTCATTAATGTTCTATACTTATTTTGCTTGTTTTTGTCCTTGCTCTTCCTCTGGCCAACTTTACTTCAATTCAATGAGTGGAACAACACATAAGACCCTCTGACACAATAAAATCATTTTTTTCTTCAAGCAATGATCATGATAACCCCTGTTCAAATGGTTGGAAACATGAATATCTACATTTTAATGCTTGTGTTCTCATTCATACTAGTGTAAAACTATTGATGTATGAGGCAAATGTATTCTTTTGATGCTGCCATAAAAAACCAATGAATGTCTCATTACTATATCTGTTTTAAGACTCATAAATCATGGTTTGATAATCATGCAATGTCAAATTCAACTTAATCACTTCTATACTAAGAATGATACTATAAATTGAGAAAAAAATACTGATTTTTAATTTTTTGTATGTGATTGTCTAAGTTTTATACTAAATTCGCCTTGTTTTGCATTTATTTGACACGTTTTTGTACTTACTTTTGTACTTGTGGTTTTTCTTATCTGATACCATTTTTTTCAATTTCAATACTAATTATGTAAATATGGATATCATATACATCTTAAAATATACCACATTTTGACCAACTTGTAACACACATATATATCATTGCTAGCATCTATATAAATAAAATTTCAAATTACATCGTAAATTATAAATATCATCAATTTTGATTATCCAAATACATAAATAGTAATGTTATCAGTAGAAGGAATGTCAAAAATATTGAAACATTCACCTTTCTATCCACATACAAAAACTAATTTTATCCAAATAATAACCATCTAAACATCATCATTCAGCCTTGGAATGGAATAAATCATGCTCATCAGTCAAAAGTTTTGCATCAATATGCATTCGGCGCAAATTCTATTTTAATCGCGACAATAGTTTTCTCATTTTAATCCTACAAAATATAAAATATACAATCATCAAGCGCATAACTAAAAGTAAGTATAAATAAAAAGATGGGAAACATTTCAACATATATAGTTAAGGTTCAGGTACTACAAACATAATACGAAGTACTAAAAGTTTGCATTTTGGTACAATAATTACTTATAAATAGTACTAAAAATCAAGGTTTTGGTACTGAAACCATGGTTTGAGATACTGAAATTTAAAATTTTTGTGCCAAGATTAATTGCACAAAGTACTACACATACCTGATGCTAAGTTTGTTTGATAACAATAAAAATGTTAAAAATACTTTACCTCCTTCATACAACTTATGATTGAAATAATATTCCCAAATTTAATTTACAAAATTCCTAGTGCTGTTTTTTTTGCCTAAAATATCCAAATGATTAAATTTAGTCATGGTGATAGTACAAAAATTACAAGAACAGAGAATGCACCAAGCTTTGGATTGTTTTTACAAAAATCATGATGATGTCCTCATTAACAAACCCATGATTGAATTTTATATATACTTTCTCATGTCTCTTTAAAATATGTAGGAAACTAGTAATAAAAATAAATATTCCATTTGTAGATTGTATGAAAACATTATATAGGAATTTTCTTTACAATTTGAAATGGGGAAATTAAATAGGTGATAATCAAATTTTGGTTCCTAATAAAAAAAACCCAATATATATTAACTAAAGCAATATACAACATAAACAAAATTTAGGATTTTTTTTTTCGATCTTGCAACCACGAAATCTTAGTGAAAATAAAAAAATATATTATTGCAAAAATGAAATACCTTATCTAATCTTTGACAAATATGAGTGAAATTGAAAGTTTTCTTTTCTTGGGGAACAACAATGGCGGACAACAAGTTGGAGAAATGAGAGAAAGCAGTACACAAGAAGACGGAGAATAACAACAATGACAATTTTAGAAATGGAGGAAAATGAAAAGGGAAAGCATGAAATAAAGAGGAAAAACGTGAGAGGAAAATGAAAAAAATATGGATGATAAAATGAATATTGAGCATTTTGTATTTTCAAACTAAAATTATGAGCATTTTAGTATTTTTGACACAAGTACAGAGTGAACTCAAAATAAAACTTTGGAGT
Source organism: Jacaranda copaia (assembly GCA_014898725.1). Taxonomy (NCBI): domain Eukaryota; kingdom Viridiplantae; phylum Streptophyta; class Magnoliopsida; order Lamiales; family Bignoniaceae; genus Jacaranda; species Jacaranda copaia. Next base: position 1,596,510 of record JACGDI010005492.1, on the reverse strand, counting down.
GAGGAGTACAGATAAAGAAAAAACATCTAGCGATTGAACACAAAAGTGAAATAAAATTTGAGAATTTAAAGCTAATTAACTGAAAAAAATGTATATAGAAAAAAGGCAAAACTAAAAATAGAAAGCAGTTGGTTTTAAAGTGCAAACGTATGGATGATAAGCAGCCAAAGCAATGGCCTCCAATTTCAAATATGGGTCCTTTATTCTCACGCAACTTCGGCAGGGCCATATGGATTGAATAATCACATGGGCATGTGGATCTTTGGGGACGGCGTGTAGTGGGTAATTAGGCCCTCATCTAATCGAACAACGAACGATGATGAAACTTTGGATTTATTCTGCATATGCTTTACCAAGGCGCCAAAGATTAGTGTCCACGTACTCATACATAATATGCGTGAATTAGTAAGTTTGTAACTTTTTTTTTATTTTTTATTTTTAACTTAAAATTTTGTATAGATTTGATATGTCATTTAATTACTTAACAAAGTTAATTCTATTTTAAAGATAGAGATAAGATAATTTTATTATCTTCTCTGTTTATTGCAACATTTCGTTCCCCCTTTCCAAGTTTATTTTTCCATCACTAGTTTAATTTATCATAATTTATCTTTTTATTTATTCTAAAAATTCAAATAAACACATTTAAATGTTTCTTCAAATTTAATTGCTCTTTTTTATTGGTGAAAATTTAGGTAATTGATTGTTTGCACTTTCCATCAATTAAACCATTAGGAAAAATCTTGAGAGTTATGTTAAGAATCAAGTTGTGGCCAATCCAAACATCATAGTTTTCCTGGACATAAGCTGAAGGGGACGTTGCATTGCCAAATGATCATTTAATTACAAAAGGAGAAAAAAGGGGGCGTAAGAAAAATTAGGTTTCTGCCCACAAAAGAAAAGACCTTGTTCGGATAATGTGGACAACTTCAAAATAAAGGAGGATGGACATCAATCACGTACCATGTACTCTCTCTCTCTCTCTCTCTCTCTCTCTCTCTCTCTCTCCTATATATATATATAATATAGTCGATCAATCACTCTTCAAGTGGAAATCCTTGTAGAAATTTGGCTTATATTGTTACGTGGGAATTAGTAATGAGATAATATAGTTAAATTGTGGAATCCTACAAACAAAATGATGGAGAAGCTAAGCAGTAGTGGGTTTTGGTTAGGTATTTCACAAATTTATTTAGGCACTGGCACCGTCCATGTGCGCCAAAGGATTGATCGGGTGGATGAGTGGGATTCCTTACTAATTATAAAAGCTTCTATCTAAAAGGTTGCTAAACCAGAATATATAGTACTATTTTTATTTGTGGCGAACGTGCGAGCTAGTCGAGTTGCGACACACAGATTCTCAGAAAAATTCTTTTTAGAGTTGATCAAAAAGTACGAATATGTAAGATTTTCTGAATACAAGTTGAGTCCCGCGAAAAAATTAATGATGTGATCATCCTGTTGTTGGTTTTTTTTTTCTTTTCATTTGCTCTTACAAGGAACATGGAATTATTGTGTCTTCATCATAGAAACATATATGTATTAAAAATATAGTTTATGATTAGAATTGAATTGAATTGAATTGATGGGACGAAAACAACAATGCAAGTGTGCATCAGTGATGAAGCATGGACTCCAATATTCATTCAGTAATTAGTATTATTACCTTTTATTATATAGTTTATGTGCTACCTCTATGCGGGCCTTTCTAGATTAAAGGCCTCAAACTTGCAAAACTTCTGGCCCTTCAAGTTTTAGTCACGGCATTAACTAGTCCATTTACTTTAGCAGAAATAAAGAAGATTATATATAAGAACTATATCAAAATGAGATATGTTGTTTTAATATAATGCAAAGATGCGTTATTTTATTCCTTCGTTTAGTTTAAAAAAAGAGCGTGGAAAAATGCTTTGACAATTTTTTTGCTGCTTCTCTCTCTCGTTTATAATAATTTTATTTTTAATGGAAATAAAAAGATTTTTAGGTTCATAAGGTTCACTGTAGTGTTAAAATTCCTCAATTTTTTATTTTTCTGTCCTTCTGCTAAATTTTACAACCAAATGAACCACAAGAATTTTAGAACATATCTTGTTTTTCTAATTTTGGTTAACAATCAGTTTTATATGAAAAAAAGAAACAATAAAATTGGTTTGGGAAACTGGGCCGACCTTGTATTGTACGATATCCCTAACGGGCTCCGCATACTGGGCCCACCATTTGTTTTCCTTTCTTTCATGCATCTGCAGACTGCCAATGGCTTGACTTGAATTCAATCCAAATTTAAGAAATTTCAATCAATTAAAATATGTAATAAATCAATTTCAATTATAAATAACTATAATTTAAAATACATAGATTGAATAAAAAATTAAACAATTCGATTCGTTAAAAATTGAAATTCAAATTCAAGTAATTTTTTATTAAATTAATATTTTTACGCATAATATTAATAAAAATTTTAAAATTAAATCTATATATTATGTTGGCTTAATGTACATATTATACTATTGATCTCGAGTCTTAACCCCAAGAAAAGAAGGATACTAAGAAAAATATCAGATATAATATTGTATAATAGTTTACTTGGTGTTAATATAATGTTATGTAAGGGTTTAATATTCAAATATTTAAAGCTTGTTTGTTTATATTTTGGAGCATTTTGTCAAAATATTTTGGCAAATTAGTTTTTGGGTAGTGGGTGTTGGAAAATGTGATAGTTGTTGTTCGTATTTTGGGTAGTAAGTAGGAAATATTTTGGGAGAAAATTGTTTACTTAATTGTGTTTGGGAAGAAATAAGATGTTATATCAATATGTTTTTTGTTGAATTGGTAGGATGAAATTGATATTATAAAGTTATTTATATATGTGTATATATAAATTGGGTGAGGGGGACAACAAATGAAAGGGCTAGACATTGAGGAATGGGTAGGAAATAAATTCGGGGAGTATTTTGGGAATTTTGGGAGGAGGATTGGGGAATGTGTATAGTTTGTTTGTATATATTTTGGGAGTTGGAAAATGAAGTGGCAATGTGCAACCAAACATAGCTTTAGCTTTTGGGTCAATATATGATAAAAAATTATTTGAAAATTCAAATATGATATACAATTATTTTGTAAATACAATATTTTTATACAATTCAAAAGAAAAAAAAAAGAAAGAAAGAAAGAAAAAAAATTAAACTGAATTGAAATTTTTAATAGGATTTTAGATATTTACTAAATCAGGACATGATACTAAATAACAAAAATTTTGTAGAATATTGAGCCAATTTAAATATAAATTTTGATAATTAAATTCAAATTCGTATATAACTAATTGAATTCAAATCTGACCTGCTTATGTCGCGAGGCTCGTTGGTTTGGTTTGGTGTCTTGTAGTAGAGACATTTGCGAAAAATGCCTAACCGAAAATCAAAGGCCATCTTAATATCAGGGTCCCGTCAATTTTTTCAGGCCACTTAACGAGGGCCCAAAAATTGACCTCTGAAAAGCTCGACTGACGCTCTCTCTAATTTTCAAGGCGCAAGATGCTGTATATCTTTTATAAAATTTGTTTTTAAAGTCCAGCACAATGGACGTTTGAGATCATTGTTGAATATTTTACTTTGAGCTCTGAGGACATAGATGAAGATGGGCTTAAATAAATATTTTTTTCTCTTAATCAATTACAATTACAATTACAATTACAAATGTTTGATCTCTTTATGGCTGTATATATACATTACAAAAATCCTATTAAATATGTATGCTTAATTTTGAGTTCTGCCAAATGATGATACGATACAAATCTTTTGGGATCTATTTATAGTGTGAAGGTAAAGTTGTTTGCAACAATGTTTTTGGAATTGACAGATATATGCACCGATTCCCTGCTTTATAAATTTGAATCGAATCGAATCGAATCATCTTCTGGTCAAGTGAAGGGCTTTACCACAGTATCAAATATACAATTGATTTCAAACAACTGGCAGTCTCAATCAATATGTTCTCTAATGACAAAGAAATTAAGTAAGAAAGGAACTGAGAGGTATTACCATTTTAGTATTTTAATCTATCTATATATATATATATTGTATTCCTTTATTTTTAATTAGATTATTGTGCCAAGTTCATGAATGAGCTTTCTGAATTTATTGCTAAAGTACAATATGTCATGTCAATTAATTAGAATTATTACAGAAACTGCAAATCACAAAGACCCATAATTCTTGGTCATATTTTGTTGACAAGTTGAGTAATGAATAGGACCCAGACACCTCTCCAAACTTTGGTTTTTTTACTCAAAAATTCAATTATTTAATGAAATTATGAATACCATCTAATATTTTGCATCGTTTTATATTTTTAAAAATTCATTAGTATTCGTTTAAAAAAATACTGACGTCATTGAAAATTTTGTATGAAAAATCTAGAAACGCCCCGTGGTTATTGTCATAATTATTTTCGAACCAAAAATACCCTTAAACCTATTTGTAATATTTTTCATATCATAGGGGTGTAATTTCGATATGATTTAAATCACTCATAAATTTAAATAAATTTTATTATTAATAAAACTTCATAAATACTAAATAATATGTAAATTCAAATTAAGTAATCTAATTAAGATTAATTAAATTATTTACTAATTAAAAAATATAAATTAAAAAATTAAATATTAAATTCATCTCTTAAATATAAACTGACAATGCTACCATGGCGAGATTTGGTGGGAGGCCAGATCTAGCTAGTAGAGGGATTGGGGAGGGGGGTAGGGGGCTGCAATGGGGTGGGGGTAGATTGTGTATGTGTATATATATACTATATATATGTATATTCTATATTAAGTATAAATACAAATATATTATATAATATATATAATATTGTATTACATATGTATGTATGTATATATAAATATTTAATAATTTAATAATTTATATTCTTTATTGATGATTTTATTATGTGAGGTTACTTTTGTCACTTTTACAAAACTTCATGGGCTTATTCATTTTGTAATGTCAAAGTCATTTAAGTCTTTGTGCATTTTTTTGGCTTTTCTTAATATATTCAACTAAGGGTAAATTAGACATTTCACAAAAATTATCCGATTTAACAGCAGGTTGTTAGCGTTAGTAGGGTATTTATAATTTCGTGAGACCTGTGAACTTTGTGGTAATTAAGCCAAACCTCAAAGGGTTTGGATAATTAACTCCCAACATTATATATAGGTGCAGACATTGGAACAAGACTCATATATAGCTAATGTTATCACCTATGCATATATATATATATATTTATGATGAAGTATGTTTTTGGTAAGATAGGTTGCTTGGTTTTGACTTGGTGGTCCAAATCGACTAGAAAGATAGATGGATGGTATATGATGTGGGTCGAATCCTGCAATCCGTGAACAAATATTAGGTTAGTTGAAAGGGTCCTTAGCTAAGAATCTTCAATGCTTAAGTCACTTCTCAACCTCAGGATAATTTGGCAGAGTAATGACTTAGAATATGTTAAAAGGCATGCCTTTGTCTCTGAAAAGGGGGTATTACAATGCTTGGTAGGTAGTGGAAAAGACAAATTTCGCTCTAACATAAGTTAGGCCCTCTTTTCCTCGGGTAGGGGAATTCTAGGTCTTTTTGACCTAGCTTAGCATCTTGCTTGTGACTAGCCAATTGGAAAGGGCGCCTTTACCGCTATTAATGTAAAGGTGATGCATTGTCAAGGCCATTTAATATGGATGGACGGGTGGTTCAGTTGCATTTAATGTAGATGCAATGGGTGGCAATCTCAGCCATTAATGCGTTCGCGGTCAGGTAGTTGTCTTACCATATGCAAGTTCATGACCTTGTAAGGTTAGGGAGATTCGACCTTTTCAACCTCAAGGTGGATATGAAGTTTTAGAAACATTCCAGAGACATCTAAGTAGGCAAATTTGCCTGGGTCCATGGCTCATTTTGTTTAGGCTTGATATTAGGCCAGGGCTTTTTACAAGTCTGTGAGCTTACTGATATCATGAGCCCCCCACTCCGTAGTCTGACCATGTGGAGGTTGGAGTAAAGAGTAGCTTGTTGCATTGTTTTGTTATCCACTAGAATATTTGTTTTTGAATCTTAACTTGGGCTGTGGAGGCAGGAAAATGATTTCAAATTTCAACCAGGTTTTTCAAAGCAGGAACTATTTTTTGGCGGTTATACTGATATTTATGCATGGGTGATTGGGGATTATGCATTAATTAACTGGTGGCCGGTCAAATTAACCACTTGGCATGTTGGGCCCAGCTTATAAATAGCCATTCTTACCTCCCATTTAACACTTTTACCACACCGTTACAAGGTTGAGCTTAGGAGAAACTTAGTCAAGTCTAAGCTTTCCAAAATTCTTAATTTTCTACATATATCTTGTGTAAGTTCTTCTATTCTCTTACTTTGCCTATTTGTTGTGCTTTGCATTCTTATATTTTTATTTGTAGTAATGGCTAGGATTGTTGAGGAGGGTAGGGTTGAGTGTTTTGACTCCAAGGTATCTTGATCATTAAATGCCTCACTTGAAGGAGTGTGTAGCACAAGGATCCTAGAAATAAAGCAAATAAAGCTAAATTAAAACTGACTACACACCTTCCAAAGATCAAATAATGTTGTAAAATAGTTTGGAAGAAGGATAAATACCTTGGTTGCTCAAAATCCAAGGTAGAATCAAGAGAAGCTCGGACACCTCAAAGCTATCTTTAGTCAGCATAGTAGAATTATGGCAACTTTTGCCCAAGCAAACCACCTCCAATTTGGATAAAACTTGGATACCTCCTCCCCAACACCTTGAAGAATGTCCAGTAAAAATTTCACCAAAATCAGAAATAAAAAAATGCTCCAAATTTACCTCTAAACAAACTGCTCTACAGTAGATCTCCAAAGAGCAAAGCTATCAAAGTATTTAGCCTCTAATGATATGATCCACACACCATAGGTAAATCCCAATCAACCTCTATATAGTTATAACTCTAGAAGAAGAAAAAGTGATGAAGGCTAATTTGAGGAGGGAAGGTGAAGAAGAGAGGTGTGAAACTTTAACACATGAGTGAATCATACAATTTGGAGGGAAAAAGGGAATCTAGCATGAATGCTTGCATTGTGGCTACCCACACTCTATTTATAGAGGAGGGAAGGTGTGATGCTAGTTGGCATCACACCTCCAATGAGGTGAGGCGCCACTTAAGCAAGCAAGTCGCATGTGAAATGTGAATTTTATGTGTATTTGAATTTTTTTTGGAATCTTTATTTCATCTCATGAAATGTCATCCAAATAAATTCTAAATGCACTTCAAATGAACTCCTTCATTTGAATTTTCCTCCAAAAATAATTCTTCACATTAATTAAATTAACTCTTTAATTTAATTAATTGATCTTGACTTAACTCCTTAAGTCAACTGGCTTAACTCTTTAAGTTAAAAGGTATTAACTTAACTCCTTAAGTTAACTTGACTAATTAAATGTTATACGGCACCAACTAAATTAACTCCTTAATTTAGTCGGTTTAATTTAATTCCTTAAATTATTTTGATCAATTTAACAATTAAATTAATCAAACCAAAATGACAAAAATTAGAAAAACCGTTTTCCTCCACAAAATCGGCCATTAGGAATTTTCTAACTCTTAGAAAACTCTCTTCATCAAATAGAACTTCATATTGGCTTTTGTGTGTGACCTATTAGGTTCTACCATTTATTAGACATGGGCTCACAACTCTTGTGATATTTAGAATATTGAAATATTCACATTAGTTTAAACTCTTTAAAATTATCCAATCTCCATTAATTGAAGATTATCCAATCTCCATGGTGGATTTTCAACCTTAAGCCCATAGAGCCTAACTAATTGGTCGAAATGAATATGCTCTTGGTAAACCATTCTAGCTTTATGTTTGCCATGTAAATATGGTTCTTCTGTCTCCTATATTTTGAAAGAGGCATAGGAAAAGATATTTGCTGGTTTTCTAATAGCTTCAATAACCATATTTCTATTCTCAATATTCAATTTTGATTTATGACCTCATCTTTGGAAAAATCTTTTTCTAAATTGTCATACTGCCTTGCATAAGGAATCATTGGAATCAATCATTATAGAATACATAGGAAATGCACTCACCATTCACAATGATGAAGAGATGGATCCCATCTTAAATCTCACAAATCTCTATGTTTAAGTAGCTCACACCCTATCTCAACCTGGCTAACCTACAAAATGATCAAGAAAGAGTCGAAGCATGAAAACCTAAACACAAGGTTACCATAGATCCTCAAGTCTAAGAATTAATTATATGCACTAGTATAAGTTGGAGAACTTGCCACTATAGCTACCTAATGGATTCTCTGGGCAGGCCTTCAGTGAACTTGTTTTCTAACAAGCACCTACTAATATGCACTTATGTCTAACATGGATTGCTCATGAAATAGAGTAATATCCAATTTTTTTGATTTGTACATCATTAGTGTAAGTTTATCTAAATCTTAGATGCTCTGTCTCACAAGATTTTATGACTTGAAATATTTTAAGATTATAATTGTGTAAGACTTATTTCATAATCACCACTTAGTGCGTGATCAAGTCCTATAGTCTTATGTGATCTAATGACTTCAACCAAATGATAGTGAAGTAAAATAAGTATAAGATGAAAATGACCATTGTATACGAATATCATTTAATGTAGATTGTCTCATAAGTGAAATAGTTTACATGCTAATCTAATTGGTTGTGGGGCACTATTCCAACAGCCTCAATTAGCAGGGCAAGCTCAAATGAGACATCTGCTGATGGGTTGGGTTCTTTCAGTGGTCATGAGGAATTGAATGTTATTGGGGAGGGAGGGGGAAATAATAGAGGTTGATGAGGGATTTTAGCTTTCCAGTCCCAATATTGATGAGGTTGGTTCTTTTGCACTTGTGGTTGAAGAGGCGGGGATGTTTGGGGAGGCTGACCAGCCTTCACATTGGATGGGTAGGCGTTTTACCACTGTGCATTATAGTGAGATCATATATGAGGTAACCACAAACGATTTAAGGTTGATTAGGGTAAAATATTATATTTTTGGAGAGTCCGAGTTGATTAAGCTTACGGTAGGGGATAAGATGCATATATCTCCTAAGGGATGTATAACAATTTTTGAGGATGACTTAAAATATGGGCTTAGGTTTCCTCTTGCTGAATTTATAGTTAACCTGTTGAGAGATTTCATGTCTGCATAACTCAGTTTTTACCCAATTATTTTTCCCTTTTGAATAGTTGACTAGCCTCCTTCTTGGGCTTAATATAATAGTCTTTTTCATCAATCTTGATGTCTTGGAAGTAGGGGAGCACGAGGGAGTTAGGATTTTGCTACATAACTAATCGATCTCATAGAAGAATTTTTGTAACCCTTTCTTTTTCTCATGGCCATACTTAGAAGAAGAGATACTTTTATGTCTAATCTCCTAGTTAGGCCAATTTTAATATTCCCAGAGGGTGGTGAATGGGTAGGGTTGAGATGAATATCAATGAAAACCCCTTCTAGAACAACACCTTGAGACTTGCTTGAATTTGGAGGAATGGATACATCTGAGTTTGCTAGGGAGAGAAATATGGTCTTGGCGGGATTGTCGACTGCCACGCTGAGGTTGTAGGCTAACGCTTGTTTAGGTAGAACTAACTATTCTAATCTCTTGTTGGTATATCTCATAGGTTTTGATTAGTATGATGTATGTTTCTTGTAGGTCGATACATTATGAACAAAGCTAGACAACTAGCAATGCAGAAGCAACAAAGAGCTTAGCAGTACTGTGACGTTGAAGTGGCTTGTCAAAAGATGGCGGCTTAGGTAGGTAGGGCTAAACAAGTGTTGCAACCTAGTCCATTCCCCACTGCTCAGATTGTAAGAGTGGCGAGTAGTGCAACTCCTCGACTTAAGAGGAAAGTAATGGAGGTCAAAGCACATGGCACTTCTAAGAAAAGTGTGGCAGATAAGGGGAGAGGAAAGGTTACTGATCTTAATGCAGTTGTTTATGAAACACTTTCCCTAAAGCGATTGTGCTACTTACCTATGTTTCTCAAACCTCACTTTAGCTTGAAAATCGGGGTGTTGAATACTTTGACAATAATGGGTACGAGCCCAACATCAATGACTCCTCTGGCCGTCCTTATTGCTGGTCTCTTCTAAAGAGACCAAGTAGAGATGTTTAATTATGAGTAGGTTGATGCTCTAAAGGAGTTTGCATATGATGTAAACATGGTAAAATTTGACGCTAAATGAATTGTTTGATTTTAGCATAGTTAATTTCTAAAATTATTTTTTTCCTAATATGCAATTACTTTCTTGTAGGTTGGGCAGTGAGGGTATAATCTCCATTAGTAGTTTGAGTTGTGCGAAATTTCCCGACAAGGGTTGGAAGAGAAATATGATACGTTGGAGAAAGAACATAATGATTTGACCAAGACTAAGGTTGCATCTCTGGGGTTAAGAGTGGCAGAGCTAACTAAGTAGCTTGAGGAGAAGGACGTTGAGCTTTTAGCTACTATTGAAGAAAAGAGTCGAGCAGATGAGCAGTTGAAGAAGTTGATGACCTCAATCCAGGAAGCTTCTTTATTAGGTCGGGCTTAGGGGTATGAGAGCTACCTTTGTTATGCCAGGGGCGAACGTTTTAAGGTGTTGCTTGAGATTTGAAAGAAAAAAGTGCGACAATTTATGTTGAGCTGGTGTTTATTGATGCACGTGTAATCACTAGTATTAATGATGCCAAAGAAGCACTCAAGAGGGCGGTGAAATAGCATAAGTTCCTTTGCTATGAGATTTGAGCAAAAGATAAGGTGTGTCTCAATGTTTTGAAGAATAAGTAGCTGAAGGATTGTGACGAGAATGCTCCCCCTGAGGAGGTCGACGCTTTGTTGCACCCTAAGGCTATTGAAGTGGGAAGGAATTTTCCTTTGTCAGCGACTTTGCCCTAGAGATCAAGAACAATGAGGTTGATGTGGCACAATTCTTTCTTGATGTTGATCACCCCTTCTTAATGGATAAGGCTGGCCCTTCTCGGCCTACGGAGGTACCTTAATCCAAACTTGAGTAAGAGGTCTAGGGCTCCCCTTAGATGTTGGAGTTGACACAATGGATGAGCTTGATAAAATTGTTGATGAGGTTGCTGTGGGAGTTGTTGCTTAGGGAAGTCAAGGAAAGGATTTTGGCTTGAGCTAAGGGGTTTTTCTATTTTGTAATCTATTTAAAAATGATGTAAAGCCTGAATTGGCATTTGAACAATATTATGGAATTTCAATGCTAACCCTGATTTTTTGTTGATTTTGTTTCATTTTTGCCAATTTATTTTGTGCACATCATATTGATCTAGCTCGACTAGGAGGTCGATTTAGATTTGGAGCAATAATTACTTGAAGTATGATGTCGATATTTATTGGTAATAATAATTCGAAGATTCGACTTAGTCATTCCTTGGTAATTGATCTAAGATCAATTTAATTATGCTACTATGGGATCGACTTAATCGTTGTTTAATAATTGATTTGTAGTCAATTTGATCATACGACTACGGAGTTGACTTAATCATTATTTAATAATTGATCTAAAATCAATTTGATCATGCAACAGTGAGGTCAACTTGATTGCTATTTAATAATTGATCCAAAATTAATTTGATCATGTGACTACAGGGTTGACTTGGTTGTTATCTAATAATTGATCCAAAAGCAATTTGATCATGTGACTATGTGGTTGACTTGATCATTATTTAATAATTGATCCAAAAAACTAAATATTAAATTCATCTCTTAAAAATAAATTGGTAGTTGGCAGTTGCTGTTGTGTTGCCATGAGCAGCCATGATAGTGGGTGGCCACTGCCATGGCTAGATCTAGCAGGGGCTAGATTTGGCCAATAGGGGAACTGAGGTGGGGCTAGAAGGCTATAATGGGGTGGGTTGTTTATGTGTATATATACAATATATATGTATATTATATACATATATTAATATATGATATTGTATTAAATATGTATGTATATATAAATATTTAATTATTTTATAATTTGTATTTTTTTATTGATGATTTTAGTGTCTTTTTGCAATTTTATTATCTGAGGTTACTTTTGTCATTTTTACAAAACTTCATGAGCATTTTAGTCATTTTGTAATGTTAAGGTCATTTTAGTTTTTGTGCTTTTTTTTTTACTTTTTCTTTTTAATATATTCAACCAAGTATAAATTAAATATTTCACAAAAATCATCCGATTTATTAGTGGGCTATCAGCGTTAGTGGGGTATTTGTAATTTTTTATAACTTGTAAATTTCGTGGTAATTAAGCCAAACCTCAGGGGGTTTGGATAATTAACCACCAACATTATATATAGGTGCAGATACTAGAACAAAGCTCATATATAGCTAATGTTATCACTTGTATATTGGATAAATTGCATTTTATCCCTTTGTAAAAATGAAAAAACAAAAACAAAAACAAAAACAAAAACAAAAACACCCCTTATGGGAAAAAGAAAAGGGAACAAACTTCTTTGTGATTTTAACAAATATGCACATCGTCTCGCCCTCACGATTTGCTGCAGTTTAACCATAATTTTAATATATAAAAACTATACTATCCTTAGTTATTTCATATATTTTTGATTTTATTTATCTATTCTTTCAAATATATTTTTATGTAACTTTTTTCATCTTCTTCGTACCAATTTTTTTATTTTTAAATTAATTTTTTTTTAATTTTTTCATTTTAATCTTTCTAATTAATTCTTTTCTTTTTCATTTATATATATATA
>JACGDI010005492.1:1454120-1582841 GCA_014898725.1 Jacaranda copaia | reverse complement strand
TTTTTTTTTTTTTTAACATAGAGTAAGATTTAATTTGCCATATATATATAATAAACTTGAAGCATCTGATGCTTATCTTCAGGAATTTATGGCGTGTTCCGGGAGTTTCCTGAACTAGCATTATTTGCTATCGTCATCAAACTCAACCGACCCAACCAATGACAACTGAAACATTTGTTTGACGTTTGAAGATCCATTTTTCATTCCTTCCTTCTAATCATGTTGATTAAATTAATTTCAATGTCGAAAATTACCTGTGACATCAGATATGCAAATAAAAATTAAAGCTTGACTCCTGTTGATCCTTTCTGCATACGGTTGAAATATAGTACTAATTTATTATATATATATATATATTTATTTATACAGACGTTTTTCATATATTCATTAGATTTGAATCTTTAATTACTATAAAATATATATTGTTTACTATGATTAAATATGTCTAGTAAATAGAAATTGAGTGTAGTAAAAAGTTATTTGCTACGCTTGTGCTGCACTCTCTGGCTATAGGCATTGCAAGTGAGGTAAAAGTCTTGCTCCACCTTTTAAACTATGGTAATTGTCAATGTGGCAAATGGATGGGTAGGGCTATAAATGAATATTCAAAAATTAGTTTATCGTTCGTATTTATATTCGTTTATATAAAATTTATTCGTATCTATTTAAAATAGATATTATTTATATTCAATTAGTAGATATTCGATTATATATGAATATGAATATAATAAATGCGTACCGATTGATTTAATATAGGCCCCGAATGCATATTTATTAAATAATATATTATTTATATTTTTTAATAGAAATCTCATAATCCATATATGTATATATATATATATATATAAATTATCATTGACGAATTGGGAAGGAAAAAAATAAATTTAAAAAATTATTGCAATATAGAGAAAAAACTGAAAAATAAAGTTAATCAATACAATTATTATTGGTTGACTTTATAATTAATATACTTAAATTTCATTATTATTATTATTATTATTATTATTATTATTATTATTATTATTATTATTATCATCATCATCATCATCATCGTCATTATTAAGTACTAATAATCAATTATAAAATCAATTATTAATTAGAAATTATGTTATTTGTTTGATTGCTTTCTTTTTAATGAAATTATATAGTTCTTTTTATTAATTAAAATACATATTTGTTATAGGTTTATAGATTTATGTTTTTTTGATATTTGTAAATAGATATTTAAATAATTATCATTGAATATGAATATAAAAGATAATTCGAATATGGATAAGTTTAATAAAATATGAATAAATTTGAATAATTATAATTGAATATGGATTTATTCGAATTCGACTGATATTCAAGGAATATGAATTTGGATATCATTTTTTAATATCTGTGAAATACGTATTTGTATCCGAATATTAAAAAAATTAAATGAATATGAATTTGAAAATAATGTATCTGATTCGTTTAATATTCGTTTATACCCTTATTAATGGGTTGGGTTGGGTATGGGTTGGATTCAAAATAGGTTGGGTTCAGAACATATTGGGTTCATAATGGATTGAGTTCATAGTGAGTTGGGTTGGGCACGGTTTGGGTTGGTCTAATACCCAATTAAAAAAAAACCTTTTGTTAAATATATTACTATATTATTTTGTTAAATTATGATTTTTTATCTTTATTTCATGTAGATTAATTAATTACTATTAAAAAAAGAAGATAATGAATAAAGTGGAAATCATAGTGACCTAAAACTCTTTAGTTGCAATTATAAAATGCAAACACAATATTCATGTTGCATGATTCATAATTCTATATATTAAAACTTTAGTATAAGTAAAAAAGAATTCTTAATTCTTATTAATTATTTAGTAATTCTCATTTACTCCATTATAGTCTAACTCTCATTTCAATTAAATTTCATAAATGAAAGAAAGGTAATCTTAAATACAAAGTTTGAAAATTTCAAATTAAACCTCCACCTCTATTTCCTTAAAATGATCTTATTTTCAAGAAAAAAAATTGTGACCTCACTGATATTTGTATCTATACTATAAATTGTGACATGTAATTGAAATAATTTTAACTCAAATTATATATAAAAATTATAGTTACTTATAGAAATTCTTATTGAGAATTTAATAATTAAGAATGTGATAATGAAAGAGCATGTTAATTTTGGATGGGTTTTTTTTTTTTCCCTTGATCAAATATTAGGTGAAATGGGCTTGGACCATTTACAACACATTTTTGACTCATCTTCAACCCATTTCATACCCATTTAAATTTATAACCCAATTGAACCCACTTGTGCCCAACTAGGGGTGTAAACATATATTAAACAGATCAGATACGCTATTTTCATATTTATATCCGTTTAACTTTTTGAATATTCGGATACGAATACGAATTTGACGGATATTAAAAAATAATATGCAAATTCGTATCCATCGGATATCGATCGAATTTGGATATATCAGCATTTGATTATAATTATTCAGATTTATTCATATTTTATTAAACTTATTTGTACTCAAATTATTTTTTTATATTCATATTTAATGATAATTCTATTTACAAATATCCAAAATGTAAATCTATAAACTTATAACAAATACATATTTTAATTAATAGAAGGAACTATATAATTTCATTAAAAAGAAAATAATAAAATAAATAGCATAATTTATAATCAATAATTGACTTTACAATTGATTATTAGTACTTAATAATAATAATAATAATAATAATAATAATAATAATAGTATTTAAGTATATTAATTATAAAGTCAACCAACAATAATTGAGATGATTAACTTTATTCTTTAATTTTTTTTCTCTATATTATAATAATTTTTTAAATTTATTCTTTTCTTCCCAATTCTTCAATTATAATATATACACATACATATATATGAATTATGCTATTTTTATTAAAAATATAAATAATATATTATTTAATAAATAGCTATTCGGAGCGGATATTAAATGAATTGTATATGCATTTACCATATTTGTATTCATTTATAATCGGATATCTACTAATCAAATACAGATAATATGTACCTTAAATAGATACAGATAAGTTTTGTATAAACGGATACGGATACGAATACGAATGATAAATGAATTTTTGAATATCTATTCACAGCTCTAAGTCCAACCCACATCAAAATCATTAGAACCCAACCTAACTCAAATCCATTCATTATTTTAAATCCAATCTAACCCAAAACTAAGTGGGTTGGGCTGAAACCATAGTTCTAAATCCAAATTTGCCATCTCTAGGTAATTGACTTTTACTATGAGATTATCTTCAATTGCTACAAATTCAATATGTGGTTAAAAAGCTATTAAATACATCACTATCTGCCACCACAATTCAAAAATTGTAGTGTATAATAGTTAATTGCTGTGCTTTGGAGAATGTAGCAAATATTCAAATTATTTCTCACCACAATAAAATATAGTAAATGCAAATTAGTTTGGAAAAATTTGAGAAAATTTTAAATTAGCAACTTTTTTATTATATGCACGCACACCAAAGGTTCATCTAAATTCAAATTCTTGACTTTACATTCAAGCACGTGAAGGTAATACCACTAGGCTAATGGACTCTCTTTTGCTAATGAGCTAATTTAAATGTATTTGATTAATTACTCAATTATTTTAATAATAAAAATTATTGGAGGAAAATTTTTATTTTACCTCCAAATTTAGGGTTTCCTACTGCTTTGTAGACGTTGTTAAATAGCTTAATTAAGTAATTTGATTAATTAATCAAATAATTTTTAATAATAAAGATTGAAGTGAATGTTTTATTTCACCTCTAATTTTATTATTTGGAATCATGAGTAGTGAAGAAATTTTTTGGGGGTTTTTATTTATTAATTCATAATTTAATTAATTAATTAATCAAATTTTTAATAAGAAAAATTGGAATCAATTTTTTATTTTAGCTTAAATATTATTAATTAAACCTCATTTTCAAATATTTTACGTTTTTTTTAGTGAAAAAGATCTTGATTTAAGATCTTAATTTTGCTATCAAATTTTCGCAATTTTCATTGTTGTTACTTCACTAAAAAAAATGTGGTCAATTCATCATTTTTTTGCCATGGTTTATGTTAAATTGTAGTAAGTATAATATATTATTCACCTTATATAAAAATTATAGTAAATAATTATATTTTTTACTACAACAAGATGAAGTGTAGTATTTAATTTGATTTTACCATACATTTAAAATTTTATACTACAATAAAAATATTATAGTAAATAGTCCTTTTTTACTACATTATTTTTAGTGAAGTAAAATATATTGTAGTTAAAGCATATTTTCTTGTAGTGAATCTTACATTGGATCAAGGACCACTCATCAACATACTAATATATTAAATGATGTACGTATAATATAGGGAATAAATATAATACCCTGGTAAACTTACCTTTGCAGTCCCATAAAATAAGGGGTTTTATAAGAATGGTCCTTCGCTTTATAAGAATTTTAAAAGTATCCCAAAATTAGAAAAAAACAATTGTGAAATTGGTCCTATTTCCATTATAAAATTGACAGAGTTATTTACATACACCACGCATGGTCCTTAGTTAGCACCTTTTAGAGAAAGATCACCAGCAAAATTGTTATTTTAGTCCCAAAGAATATGAGGGTCTACAAAAATGATCCCACACTTTAGAAAATTTTAAAAAATCCTAAATTTATAAAAGGAAAATTGTTAGAAATATCTAATAGAGTTAATCGATGTAGTCATGGGTTTGCATCTTCAAGGAGTAAAGAAATATTCAACTCACATGACAACAATCTTCTATTTGCAATTCTCAAATTGATAATTTATTTCTTATCATAAATATTGTATTTCACTTTGAGAAAAATCTCTCGAATTTTTTTTATTTAAATATTAATATTTCTGGCAGGTGTTAATCAACAACTTGGGTTACATCGACAATGTTTAGGACTAGTGCATCTATTCAATTGTTCAAACCATGATTAGGTAGGAATGATCAATTTATGAATTGGTTCTAAGTACTTTGTTGATAATTTTTTATTTTTATGGTTTGTAGACAACGATTTTAACTTTTTTTCCCAACGTATACAAAAAGAATAATTTTTTTAAAAAAATGAAATTTCTTGTTGATGATTTGTTTGATGTTATTGGTACATGAGCATGGGATGATTGTGTGAATTAAATCATTGAGAGCTTTTTATGATAAAATAATTGAATTATTTTTTTTTATATGAATGTGTATTATTTTACTTATTTTATTTTATTTTATTTAATATTCAATTCCTTTTATCAGGGAAATGAAAAAAGAAAAATAACACATAATTAGAGAGATTTTTTTTGAAAATGGAATTCAAGATTTATGATAGGAAATGGATCATTTGGATTTGGAGATTTTAAACAGTAAGTTGTCGCCTCACATGTGTTGTATATTTCTTTTCTCTTTTCAAAGATGTAGATTAATGACAACATGCAGTGATCGCTATTAGATTTATAATATAAATAGGTTGCTAAGATCAATTATAGCATTTTTTTAAAAAAATGTTCATATGTATTTTAGATTCTCATAAAGTGAGAGATCACTTATGCAAACCCCCCTATCCTATGGGATTGAAAAAGCAACTTTGCACATGATCTTCCCCGTAGAGAGCTAACTAATGGTCATATGCAAGGCATGTGACTAGTTCCGTTAAATTTTTAATGAAAATAGCGTTTTGGGAATAATTTTACAATATTTTTTAAAATTTGGAATATTTTTGAAAGTCTTATAAAATGAAGGACCATTTTTATGAAAATCCATTTTATAGGACTACAAGAGCAATTTTGCCGCTTTTGACCGGACGTTTCAGATACTTAAGAGCAAGAATATTTCGTAGAAATTAATTCCATATTTGTTGTAGACATTGATAATGCCTTAGGGCTTAAACATCACTTGTTGGCAACTTGGAGATATTTCATATATGGATCATCAACCATCAATAGTACAATCTATAGTGTTGTAAACATGTGGGGGCCCTTTACTTTGCATGATGTGTTTGAATATACAATTATATTTTAGTTAATAATAAGTTCTTTTGAAAGTTTATGATGTCGAGATAATCTAGTATGAAATAAAAAAATCAATTTAGGAATTATGATATGATAATAAAAAGTTTTGGCCTTCTGAATATACGTTCTTAAAATTTATATATTCTAAATCATCTTAATAGACTTAAATAAACTAGTAATTAATTAATCAGCACAACTTTTTCCTTCTAAATTATCACTTGAACTTTCATTAATATATTATAGTGATTTTGGCATATTTTATCCATATGCTAAAATTTTTATAACATAAAATAAATAAAAATATTTATTTACTTTTTAATATAATACTATAATTTCTAATAATTATAATGTAATTATTTAAATTTTCCGATAAATTACAAAGAAGTTGTGATAAAGTGATAAGAGTAGGGCCATAGAGTGACAATAATGGCTTGTAAATGGCGCAAAGATCACTTGAAAAATACACACGAAAAAGAAACCATTACGCACTTTATATATACAAACACACACAAGCAGCCGTTGTACGTGGGTTTCGTACTCATAGAAGTACTTTGTGGATCACTGAAAATTAACACATGAAATAATTTGAATCAAGGAGTAAAGTTAAGATTGTTGTGCGTGTTTGACATGATAAATAAGACAATGAATGATGAAGTTTTAACAATTAATGTGAGTTTGTGGATTTTGTGAAAAGGACAATCATAACCTTATTAAATCATCATTTTTAAAGACTAATTCAGAAAATAATTTTGTAATATTAATAATAAAATTAGCATCCAAGCTACTTTCTTAGGTTAAGCTTTAATTTCTATTTTATTCTTAAAACTGCATTGTCCATTCTAATTAGTTGTTGAAAAAATTCACTATTAAAAAAATGTAATCCCAGAGATAATCGACAATGTAAAAATTATCACTAAAGAAATAGATTAAGTGATGATAATTTTTGTAATGTCAATAATGTTATTTTTTAGCGATAATGATTTTTATTTTGTCACTATGTATAAGTTATTAGTAATAAGAACTAGTATTTTAAATTGTCACCATTAGTTATAATTAGTGACAAATGTATAATGATAATCTATAATAATAAAAATTGTCATTATAATTTGTTACAAAATATTTGTGGTTACAAGATTGTCATCATACATGTGCCGCTAATAGTTAATAGAAATAACTTATCCACAACTCCAGTCACCATTTAATCTTGTTAAAATCATCCTAATAGAACAAAAAATTTTTGGCGCTCAATACATAGAATTAATGATAAGTTTTATATTGCCACATATTATTTCATCACTAATTTTTTTTTTCCCTAAAGAGAAAATTATGTAAAAAGTAGAAAGTTATATATATATATATATATATAATACATGTGCAATGCACTCTCAAAATCAGGTTCATGCAAGCGCGTGGCACACACAAACACGTATGTATAAGTTTTTGCGTATGAAATTTATCTACACGATTTTGCGATCTTCTTCAGTAGTCAATTTTTAATAGGTGCTATGCTACTGTCGTGCTCCTCCGGAGACATTTTCTAATATTGGGCGACCACAGCAGTACTGCCTTAAAAGATATAATTACAGTCCTCCTGAATACCTTTTGTTTGTACGTAGATGCACTCTTTTTTCTATCAGTAAGAATGTCCGACGCATGTACGAATCAAGACTTTCTTCATGATCTTATCGGAAAAAAGAAAAAAAAAAACAACAAAAAGACAACAGAATGAAGAATCCTTCTGAGGGCTGGGCTCCATATCAATATTCCTACGTATAAAATGCGTACATAAAAAAATATATATATGAGATCTAGATCTGCTTATTAATGATCTGGTTCTACGAATAAAAATTCCCTTAGCTAGAAGGACGGACATTATTATTATTATTATTATTATTATTATTATTATTATTATTATATCACTCAAAGAATTCTAAAAGAAACAACAGACAGACACACCTCATCGCTGTTCAAATTTCTACCCGGAAAATTCGCAGGCTTATTTTTCCATGCATAAATAAATTAGCACTAATTTGTCTATACTCTATAGGCATCTTCCACCATAACCTGCACTTCTGAACAATGCTTGCTTCACATCTTCAGAGCTTAAAAGAGATCTATGCTCAGCTACCTGCAGAAACATTGATTTATAGCAAAAAAGATCAAGAAAATTAAAGAAACGTTTATAAACTACATCAAAATTAATTACAACACATGGCAAAACTACACACACCCACACACACACACACACACACACACACTTTACCTCATAACAAGAAGCTCGGAAAGAAAAATCATTGAAACAGCTGATAACACATTGCTGAATATCTAGACCCAGAGCATCCAGTGTGTTGAGTGTTGACAGAAGTATTCCTGGTTTTGCTGTACAACATACCTCCACCCGTGTGTCTTGGTTGCTCCTTTCTACATCAAACTGTGGACGCCAAATTGATGATGGATTAGTATAATTATTAAGTTTAGCAAATATTATAGATACATATGACCATAAGATTAATGTGAAGTAATTAAGGCTATAGTATACCTTCGGAGGGTTCCTCACCAGCATCTCGTTAGGCTTTAGCTCCTTCAAGTAGTTTCCTATCAGGCTGATCTGCTTCATATTCCCATCATCCATGCCCTCTTCATCCCGCAGCTTATGGATCTTCTCAAGAAGCTCCCTCATGTAATCAATTGTGTCTCCAAGTATAGATGTTCTATCCATCTGATTAGCACTATACATTATTAGCTAGCCACAACACTAATTTCAAGATACAGTTGAAGATTTTTTTATTTTTTTTGTTTTTAATTTGCTTAGAAAACAAAAGCAGAACACAAGAGTACGTTTACCTTGCTGATCTTAGGGACAATTGATCGAAGCATTGAGAGGCGATCATTTAGTCGTTTCCTCCGTCTTCTTTCTGCCATTAAATTCTTGGAGGGCTGCCCATCTGCCTTCTTGGTTTTGCTCTTTTTCTCTCCATACAAATCTACATTATTAGTAATTATATCGATATTTGGGACATGATCGTCAGTTTGTGTACCCTCAACTTTATAGGCGCTGGCGCTGCTCATTCCTTTATGGAAACAGTTAATGCCATTATCAACAAGCTCAACTTGACTATTCTCCATGTTTTGCACATACTCTTCTTGAATTAATGCCATTGGTGGTAAATCATCCTTTTCATAAAATATTGAACCATATTCTTGGGAAGTTAAAGCATCAAGAAAAGGCTGTAGCTCCCCAAAGGGACAGGGATAGCTAAATTCTGCTGGTGAAATGAGTTCTAGAAGCGAAGGATTTGTTACTGGCAAATGCAAATCTGGGGTTTGATCAAAAGGAGTCAAGTTCCAAGTATTCGGGAAAAATTGATCATTTGGAAATGGGGTATCTATCTTTGGAGCCATTATTAACTCCTCTAGGAGACTATGTTGAGTAAGCTCCATCTCTCTCTCTCTAAATTCACCGAGTGCCAAATGCTAATACAGGAAGGTAGAGATGGTTCGAGTTGGGGGAATATATATAGACTGATTAAGGCTGAGGTTAGTGCTATATTGGCATCATTATAAAGGAATAACATTTGTAGTAGTAGGCATTACAGTATGTCTTGTGCAAATATAACACCTGGAGGGCATAAGATTAGGATGGAATCTGCTTTTTCCCCATGTCTCCTCCTTACTCCAAAAAATTCTAAGCAACTTTTTGTTTAATTAGTAGTTTATTAGTGTGTCTATATTAATTTTTCACACAGATGATTTGGGTTGCGTGTGAGTTCAAACTATGGCCTGGCCCCCAAAGAATATTTTAAAGTCTTTTTTTACCGAAATCTTCAATCAGACAGGGTTGCATATATACTTAAGTCCCATTTTCCCCTCAAAAGGTTTGACCCACTAATCTGTCCGAAACGAAAAGTATAAAGTTAGCATCATAGACCCCTGTCAGGTTCTTGTGTTAATTATTTGTACCAAAGAACTTTTAATCTCTGACCTCTAAGAGATTAAACTTTCTGTCACTCGATTCTTTTTTTAGTAATGTTCTTCTCTCTAGCATGAATATGGTTGCCAGAATGTTGTTTGGCGAGGCAACTCTTACCTGTTTTTATTTTTCCTTTTGTGATTATTAATGGCTGCAAAAATTTAGAACAAAATGTTCATAGTTTTGCTCCACAAAACCGACGGACTGCATATGTTAATGAAATCAATTCGGATTTCAATAGATGCCCAGATTGAAGTTTCTCCGACTTTAGATATATGTATATTTTCAACGCCTGGGAAAAGATTTCTTTTCAAGAAAAAGCTTTATAAATATTAGTTCATAGATTCTGTGATGGCCAGGACAATTAATTAACCAGCTGGGCAATTTCTCTTCAGGTGTTTGATCAGCTACAGTTTATGTGTCGTCTCCGAATGATTATGTCTGATTTGTTTCGTATTCCTCCATGCCACAAAAGTAAACCATAATTTTTAAAGAGAAGATTGAAAAAAAAAAAAGGAGAAAGAGTACAAACAGTTGAAAGTTTCTTTTCCCTTTTTTTTTGGCCCCTTTCCAGAAGAGAACCCAAAAAAATTCTAATTTTCTTCTTTTGATATAGTTATAAGGAGTAAAATACATTTTGGTACCATGAGTGACAGCATGCATGCTTGCTTGGATTGATTATTTCCCGAATTAATCCATACTTTTGGGATGGAATGATATGATCATGAATCCCTATTCCAGCACTGGCACACTTGGCGTTGTTTGGTTTGGATGTTTTGAAAAAATAAATTTAGAAAGAATTTTTTTTTTACGGTGAGATTGGAGAACAGGTGGAGGATAAAAATGAACGTTTTGATTTTTTTTTTGTTGAGATTTTATAGGATATATTTTTTTATACAAGTTTTTATTTGTAATTTTATATATTATAGTACATTAATTATTTTTATAGTGGAATAATAATTAAAAATATAGATATGTATTAGCAATAGCACACTTACAATATGTTAGGTGGCAATATAAAAGTTGCCACTAACTATACTTATTAAATAAAAAAAAATATTTTGTCACAATATGATTTTTATAATTTTAACAGCAACAAAAATCTTACTTAATTAATCATCATTAATAATTAGTAACATAAAAAATTTATTATATATTATAGTGGCAATTTCTATTGTCACTATATAATTAATAATTATCAATAGTGACTATTTAAGAAATTAGTGTTATATATATATATATATATCTTGATGTAGTGATTTGAATTTTTTCAAATTTTTTAACAATATTTTGTGGAACGAAGATGTCCTTCAGGTGGACTATTCAATTTTATTTAAAAAAAATAGAACTTATATGAAACCAAACAATATTGGCTTGATATATATCTTTGCATAATATTATAAATATATAAAAACATTTATGTTTTCTTTATATCATAATATATTTTTGATTATCTTATGTATTTATTTTTATTTATATTAACAAATTCCAGTTTTTTTAGTAGTGGTTAGGTGACCAAAAAAACAAAAAAATTTATTCACATTAGATGGCATAATGGGAGTCAAAATAGGCAATAAAAAATGGAGAACAAAATAAGAGATCAAAGAAAAGCTTTCATTGTCATTCGAAAAAAGTTACTTTTTAAAGATAAAGCAACCAACTTAAAATGCCTTATAATCAGTTACTCAGTATTAAAAGTTATTTTCCTAATCAATCCATATAATTAGTTAATCATATTGATTCCACATGTAGGAAAGTAATTTTCCGACTTATGTTGTGGTTTTTTTTTTCTAAAATACATTTTTCTATTTGTGAGCTACCTTTCACTGGACATTTGTAAGCAAAGCACTAAATTCCACAGAAGAAATTGCCAAATTCCTTCAAATTTCAATGACTGGATGGGAGTGCAGTGTGTTTATGAGAAAGCAGCAAAAGACAGGAGAAAAAGAGAGAAAAGGATGAGAGAATTTTGTAGAAGGATAATTGCATAACAGAATTTGTATTTTCAGATAATAAATTTTATGTAATTTGTTGAGTGTGCCTTGAAATTATAATTGAAAATAACGAGAAACGATGATGATGAGAATGACAAAGAAATGGTGTGAGACAGGCAAATTGATGTAAATGTGGCATGATGAGGCGCATCCCAACGCACATGGATAGAACATTGTGTGTTGGGGCGCAAGGAATTGTGCTTGGGTAGAATTTTTGCAACTTGTGCCAGGGCGCAAGCAAGTTGCACTGTAGCGGAAACTTTTTGCGCAATGGCGCGACACATTCTGTCCTCTTGGGGCACTTGCGTGCTTGGGTGCAAATTTTGTGTGCCTCGATGCGGCACAAGACCCAAGCTCATTTTTGTAATATTTGGGGCATTTGAACCCCTTTTTTCATGGTCTTCTAGAGTGAACCCTATTCAAAGTAATTTTAGACCGTTTTAGAGATTTTTCTGTCTAATAGAGATTAGGATGAGGGTGTTGGGTGTTCTTGTGATATTTGTGGAATTTGGATTTGTGTTAAGTACTTGATTTGAGATCAACAAAACCATCTTTTTATTGGGTGGATTAGGTATGTTGTTGTACTACATTGATCTTGCATTCTTTTATTGAATTACTTTGTGGGTGTTTCTCAATTATTGTTATTTAGTTTTTTTTAGGTTACAACAAACTGACATTGAAGCCAGGTTGACCAAGTGTCTACCATGAAGTATGAGGTTGAGAAATTTGATGGGAAGAACAATTTTGGGCTATGAAAGATGAAGGTGTACGCCTTCCTATGTCAACAAGGTTTGCAAAGAGCACTAAAGGGCATAGATTTCTTACCAGAGATGCTTTCACATGAGGACAAGGATGAATTTATGACGAAAGCTTACGGTACTTTGGTGTTATTGCTAGTAGATAATATATTGAGAGAGGTTGCTATAGAAAGTACACCAGTAGGTTGTGGTCAAAGCTAAAGAGTTTGTATATGACGAAATCCCTTACAAATTAGTTGTATTTGAAATAGTAGTTGTACACCCTTAGGATAAAAGAAGGTACATCTATTACTCAGTATATTGATTATTTCAATAAAATGATACTGCATCTCGCTAGTATAGATGTACAAATTGAGGATGAAGATCAAGCATTGATTTTTTTGTGTTCTCTTTAAATCCTTCGAGCACTGGGTTACCACATTACTATATGGGAGAGATAAGATATCAATGGAGGATGTGAATGCCTCATTGAATTCGAATAAATTGAGAAAGCATGTCCTAGGCAATAGTGATAATGAAAGTAGGGAAGGATTAGTTGTGAAGGGGAGACTGAAAGAAAGTGGAAGGAGTAGAGGTCGATCTAAGTCTCAAGGTAAGCTTAAATCAAACAATAAATGCTTTAAGTATGGAAAAAAGGGACACTAGAAATGAAATTGCCCAAAACAAATAAGGTGAAGGATCTAAGTAAATCTTCTGATCATAAACAGGATGGTGTTATTGGAATTGTTGAGGATGAGCCTAATAGAAAACTTGTTCTCAATGGTTACTGAGGAAGGATTTGGTTGTGATGGGGAGATTAAAAGAAAGTGAAAGGAGTAGAGGCCGATCTAAGTCTTGAGGCAAGCCTAAATCAAACGATAAATGCTTTAAGTGTGGAAAGAAGAGACATTGGAAATGAAATTGTAGGGATTGGCACAATGAATATCAAAATGCATGATGGAATTGTGAGGACATTAATAGATGTGTATCTTTTCCCGATTTAAAGAAAAACCTAATTTCACTAAGTACTTTAAATGAAAATGGGTGTGAGTATAGAGCTCAAGATGGAGTTTTATGGGTTTCCAAGGGTGCTTTGCTAATCATGAGGGGGGAAAAGAGGAATGGCTTTTACATATTGCAAGGTAGTACAGTTTCTGATACTGTAGTAGTTTCTTCATCACTTAATGGTATTATGAGGTTATCGCATATGCAGCTTGGGTATATAAGTGAGAGGAGAATACTAAAGTTGAGTAACAAAGTTTGCTCTATGGAATAAAGATTGGGGGAGCTAGAGTTTTATGAGCAGTGTTCTCTTGGCAAGCGGCACAGGGTAAAGTTTAATATTGCAATTCATAGGACCAAGGGCATCTTGGATTACATTCACTTAAATCTTTGGGGGCCTTCCGAAGTTCCCTTGAAGGATGGTGCTAGGTACATGCTAACATTCATTAATGACTTCTTCTGAAGAGTATGAGCATACATGTTGAAGCATAAGGGTGAAGTATTTGTCAGCTTCAAGTTGTGGAAGACTTTGATTGAGAAGCAGACCAAGAGGGAGGTCAAATGCTTAAGGACTGACAATGGCTTGGAGTTTTGCAACAAAGAATTTTAGGAGTTTAGCAATAAGGAGAGGATTATGAGTTACTGTTAGACAACTTACCCTTTTTCTATTTTTTTTAACAAATAGAAAGAGGTTTCGGATCCCATTTGGATATTAAAAGGATTACCATATATAACACAAAATTTCTCCACCACTTCTTTCTAGTCGAACCTTTTAGTCTGTCATTATGCCTTGAGAAGTAGAAAGAATTACAATTTCCATCCCACCTAAAACCAAACATAGATCATGCAAGGCTTTAAATCCAAATACATTTCCTACGATGGAAGTAAACATGTTAGTAACAAAACCTTTTTCATAAAGGTCTAAAGAATAAGCTACATAACAAATATATTGATCTGTTTCTTCAAGAATGGGCTTGATGTGGTAACATCACCCTTTGTAATGACAAGGCTTGTAAGTCTATCGGTCTATACAGTTATCATGTACCAGTAGAAGATTTGTAGTTGTTCATACACGACAGTAGAACGGAGTTGCAAAGAGGATAAATAGGATTATTTTGGAGAGAGCTAGATGCACGCTTTTTAATGTTAGATTGTCCAGGGAATTTTGGGCTAAAGTTTCTCTTATTGCTTGTTATTTGGTGAATAGGTCACCATTGACTACTTTGTATTGCAAGACCAATGAAAGTTTGGTCAGTGTCTCTTATTGATTACTCAAATATGATGGTATTTGGGAGTTTGACCTATGTTTATTTTCATGACGAGAAGCGTTAGTCAAAGGCAAAGAAATGCATATTCCTAGGCTATACAGATAGAGTCAAGGGTTGTTGTTTGTGGTGTACTGATGACAAGGGCTCCAATGTGATTATTGGTAGGGATGAAATGTTCAATGAGTCTGCTATATTAAAGAAAGTGGAGTAGGGTAAAAGTAGTTAAGGGGGCATTAAAGAGAAAGTGGAGTTTGAGATTGACATTCCACAAGCTTTAAAAGTGAAATAGAATATGGTAGATAAAGCTAGTGAGAACTTATTATCACCTAATCAGTAGTAAGAAACTATTTCATTGCAGAACTATCATTTGGCTCATGATAGAGAGAGAAGGCAAATCAAACCACCACAGCAATTTGTACATTTAGATCAGGTTGCTTATGCTTTGAGTTTGATCGAGGAGTTTGTTGGAGATGATCCAATCATTTACAGAGAGGCCATCTTTTATCCAAATTTTGATTAAAAGATAGCTGTTATGAGTGAAGAGATGGAGTCTCTATAGCACATGAAAACTAGTTGACATAAATAAAGGGTAGAAAATTGTTGGATACAAATGGATCTACAAGAGAAAAAAGGAATTCCAAGGGTTGAGAATTCTTGTTATAAGGTGCGATTGGTTGCTAGGATTTTATGCAGAGAGAAGGAGTTGACTTTCATGAGGTGTTCTCCTAAGTTGTAAAGCATACCTCCATTCATGCTTTATTTACCATGGTAGCTTTATTTGATATGAAACTTGAGCAAATGGTTGTGAAAACGGCATTTTTTGCATGGTAAGTTGGAGGAGCAAATTTACATGATCAACCAAAGGTATTCATTGTTTTCAGAAAGGAAAATGATGCATGCCTTTTAGAAAAGGTCTTTGTATGGCTTGAAGTAATCTCCCAGCTAGTGTTATAAGAGGTTTGATGCATTTATTACTATGATTGGATACATTAGAAGCATTTATGATTGTTATGTATGTCATAAGAAGTGTATTGATGGTCTTCTCATTTATTTGTTGCTATATGTTGATGATATATTGATTGCTTTTAGAAACACATCTGAGATTAATGTGTTAAAGGCTTCGTTGAGTAAAGAATTTGAAATGAAGGATTTAGGTAATGCAAAGAGGATATTGGCCATGGGGATTGTTTGAGATAAACATTCTGGGTTGTTGTACTTATCCCCGCAAAAATATATTGAAAAAGTACTAGAGCGTTTAGAATAGATAAGTCTAAGCTAGTTAGTACACTACTCGTATCTATCACCAAGTGCTGAGAAGCAAATGGAGCACATGTCTAATGTGCTATGTGCTAGTGCAATTAATAGTTTGACGTACGCCATGATGTGCACTAAGCCAAATGTTTCACATGCTATCAATGTTGTGAGTAGGAACATGCACAAGCTAAGGAAGATGCATTAGCAGGTAGTGAAATGGATTGTCAGATATCTGAGAGGCTCTGCGAATAGATGTTTGATGTATAGTCAACTGAATTTTATTGCTAAAATTGTTATCTATGTGGATGTGGACTATGCTAGAGATTTGGATAGTAAAAGGTTTATGAAAGGCTACGTGTTATACGTTTTGAGATATATTAATAGCTGGAAGGCGACTATGCAGTCATCAGTTGCATTGTCTATAAAAGAGGCTAAATACATGGCTTTAGTTGAAGGTGTGAAGGAAGGCATTTGTCTAAAATGGCTAATTGATGATATGGGTATGAGTTCTGATATTACTATAGTGTTTTGTGTTAGTCAGAGTGCTATATACTTGTCAAAAAATCAAACATTTCACGAGAGAACAAAGCACATTGATGTGATGTATCACTTTATCTAGGATATTGTATCTCAAGGTGTTGTCTTGGTTGATGAGGATAGGACTAAGGATAATCTAATGAACATGTTCATGAAGACCGTTCCTGAAATTAAATTCGAGCATTGCTTGGATTTGATAAACATTTGCAGACTCAGATGATTGCCCTTTTAGGGAAGACAAAAATGATTGATAGAGAACTTTAAGTCAAGGTGGAGAATTGTTGAGTTTGCCTTGAAATTATAATTGAAAATGAAGAGAAATGGTGAAAATAGCAAAGAAATGGTGTGGAAACAAGTAAGTTGATATAAATGCAGCATGATAAGGTGTGCCTCGACGCACACCAGTACATATGGATAGAACGTTATGCATTGGGGTGTAAGGAAGACATGTCAAGTTGCAAGCCTTGGTAGAATTTTTTGTGACTTGCACCAGGGCACAAGTGTTTCTTTCTGCCAAGGACACTTGTGCACCGGGGTGCAAACTTTGTACACCTTGGAGTGACATATTCATCCTTTTAGGGCACTTATATGCTGGGGCACAAAATTTTCTTTGCCTCAACGCGGCGTGTGAGGTCCAATTCTGTTGATATTTCAAGCATTTAAACCACATTTTTTCATGGTTTTCTAGAGTAAACCTTATCAAAGTAGTTTAGACTATTTTAGAGATTTTTCTCTCTAATAGAGGTAAGGACGATAGTGTTGGATGTTTTCGTGAGATTTTTTGGGACTTGAATTTGTAATTAGCATTTGATTTTAGATCAATAAAATTTATCTATTTGTTAGATGGATTAGGCACATCGCTGAACTATGTTAAATCTTGTATTCTATTATTTAATTACTTTGTGGGTATTTCTCAATTATCGTTATTTGGCCTTTTTGGGTTACAACAAAATTCCTTCTAAATTGGGACATTTAACTTATTGACAGAGCTAAAAACAAGAAAGACACCTGACCCTAATTAATGGATAACTAATTGTAATTAATGCTAACAACTAACTAATTTTGATTGAAAAGCTAAGTAGCCCTTGATCAAGTAGTATAAGTATTATGTGTAAAATATGATGTCAGGAATTTGAGTCCAATGAACTCCTATTGTGTGTGTGTATAAAAAACTAATTTTGGCCTAAACAAATCTCTAATCCTAATTAGGATTAGGGGTGCAAATGAGTCGAGCTGGCTCGAGAGCCTCCAAGCTCAAGCTAGCTCGACTCGAGTTTAAGTTATTTCAAACTCAACTTGAGCTAAATCTAGCTCAAGCTCTATTTTGAGCCGGCCTTGAGTTGTCTATATTTAGGCTCAAGGCACTCGAGCTAGCATATAATTTAATATTATTTTTTATTTTATTAATAAATATATATTATATTACTACATTTTTATTTTGAGTTCGAGCCCGAGCTTAAGCTCATAGTTTTTACAACTTACTTGAATTTATTTTATCAAATTGGGTGACATCGTTCAATTTAAGTGGAGTAACGTTGTATGCTCTATTATTTTTATTTTATTAATTTTCTTTTAATTGGTTGATTTGCAAAATAGTATTGTTATGTTCTTTCTTCTTTAAGAACACATTTTTCTGAAGGAAGTAGCATTTCTCCTTTGTTGTCTGCTCTTCATCATTTTTCTTCTTTATTGCATTCACTATAATTGAAATTTGATGAAGAATCGTTGACTTTCTTACATTAGGTGTCAATTGGTAATAAACCTATAACTCAAGTGCCAAACTAAGCATTATTTATAATTTTCTATGAAAAAAATCAATGTTTATGCCATTTCTCGAGTATTTACATGCAACCCCTAGAAATAGAAAATAAACACATTTAGAACACTATTATGTTGAATTTAGATATGTATGGTCTAATAATTCAATCATATGTTGCCTATTAGTTCGAATCAAGTATGACAATTGAAATATCGTTATAGTATATTGCATTATCTTTTTTAGTTCTAATATTTAAACTTGCAAGGCCTCAAAATTAGCCATATAGTTATATATCCTTGTGTGGAAAAAGGGAAAAAATGAAGAAAGAAAAAATTGCTTTGCTCTTAAAATATTGAAACTTCAATTTAATGTATCTTTTGTGTTGAAGAATGAACTTTAGGTCTAACTCATCCCTAAAGTTAGCTCCAGAGGTGAGCTGATGCAGTAGGTAAAATCCAGGAGAAAGAAAAATACAAGAAAAACAAGTTATTACACGAATAATTTGAATAAAAGAAAGCATGTACATGACAAGCCTTAAACAAAGTAAAATCTGTAGAAAAAAAATCAAAGAATTTTATTGTTCAAGTTGTGTCTGACAAGACAAACTACATATGTGAACCTCTTTATAGGCCTCTCAAATAACACTTAACTATCTAAAGTAAGGGTGGGCAATGGGTTCAAGTTGGGGGTACTCGACCTAACCCTATTGGGTATTTTTCATTTGGATCAGGTATTTTTAACCCCAAAACTTGAACGGGTATTTATGGGAGTACCAAAAAATTTAGAGGTCGAGTATTGGGTATTCACTTAGGGTACCCGATACCTGATCGAGTACCCCTCTTTTATTTTCTTAAAAAAATTATATTATTAAGTATTTATACATTTAATTGATGAAGTGGTCTAGGCCATTATTTTGGATTTTAGACTTTTGAATGAATTTGGACTTGTTTTAGTAGCCCAAGCCTAAGTCAAATTGGAGAAGAAACTAAAATAACTAACTAATAATAGGCTAGTAGCCCATTCAGTCAGGGTTTGGGGGTACCCAACCTTAAGGGTATCGACAGGGGTACCTCCATCAAATGGGGGTTGGGACTTAGGTATCAAAAAATGATACCCGAGCCCTCGGGTCTCGCATTGCAAATACCCCCAAGGGGGGGTTACCCAACCCTTGCCACACCTACTCTAAAGATAATGTAAAATTTGAAATAACAAATAATGTAATGTTTATCTAAAAAAAATAAATTAAAAGATAAGACTTATTATCTATCAAATATCTCTTATGTATAGAAAGTCTTCCAGAAGATCATTTTAATTAAGATTATTTATATCTTCCGTATCAATTTTCCCCCTCCTAAGAAAATAACTTGCCTTTAAGTTATCATTTTCTTTTGGATACAAAGGCTTTTCAGATGGATAATATCGATAAAGATTAGCTACATTAAATGTTTTGCAAATTTGCCCATTTTTTGGCAATTCCACCACATAAGCATTGTCATTGATTTTCTTCAAAATGTAATATGGTCCATACTTCTTCGGTTGCAACTTATTGTAAGTACCAATTGGGAATCTTTCCTTCCTCAAGAACACCATAACTTTATCTCTTTCTTTGACAATTTGGAAACATTGATGCTTATCAACAATTGCTTTATATTTAGTGTTAAGTTCTTCAAGTTTTTGCTAAATCTATGCTTGGATATCTTGTACTTAATTTGCCATGTGGGTTGTAGTTACACTCAAGCCTGGGATTTGTTGAAGCTTGATCAAGTCCAAAGTATGTCAAGCGCATTTCACATAAATAATAGAAAAGAGATATTATCTTATTGTGCTGTGAACAACATTATTATAAGCAAACTCACTTGGGATAAGGCAAAATCCCATTGTTTAGGCCTTTCTCCTCATATGCTACTAACAAGGTTGCCCAAAGTTCGATTTTGAAACTTTAGTTTGTCCATTAGTTTGTGGATATGCAGTGCTACTAAACTTTAATGATAAATCATATATCTTCCAAAGGGACAACCATAAATTATTAAGAAATCGAGTATCCCTATTTGAAATTATCAACTTAGGGACTCCATGTAAATGAATAATCTCCTTATAAAATAGTCTAGCCACATTAGAAGCATCTATAGTCTTCTTGTAAGGAATGAAATGGGCCATCTTTGAAAAACGATCCACCATAACACAAATGGAATTCATACCTCGTTGAGTTTGTGGCAATCCAAGGCTAAAGTTCATAGACAAATCTTTCCAAATGTGCTCAAGTATCGTCAAAAGAGTATAAATACTAGAATTTTAAGTCTAGCCCTTCGTAGTCTGGCATGTATAACAACATTGTACTAATCTTCAAACATCTCGCTTCAATTGTGGCCAATAATATCTTTCTTAAACAATAGTGATAATCTTATCTTTTCCAAGATGTTTTGTTACTCCTCCTCCATGCAAGTCTCTAATAACTTTCTAGCACAAGGAAGCATGTGGAAGAAAAAGTCTATTACCTTTCATAAGGAAGCTTTTAGGAATTTGGAAATCTTCAATGGGTAAGTTTCTTACGTTGGCACTTTTCCCCCGATATCTCCAAAATCTTAATCACCTTCATAATTTTTTTTTAACAGTCAAAGCCAATGATCTTGTAACTAAGGGTTGTTAATAATGCCACTTGTCAGCTCAAACACCTACTACTTTATTCTCCATTCCAGACTTATATTGAAGTTAATATAGAAATTTCTCCAAAAAGGTGATTTATACAGCATGCATGTCTTAACTAATTCTTCTTTAGTCTCCAACGTACTTCAAAGCTTGATGATCAGTATAGAGAATAAACTCTTTTCCAATGAGATAATGCTCCTAATGTTTTAAAGCTCATATAATTGCATAAAACTCTTTATTATAAGTAAACCACTTCTATCAAGCTTTACCTAATTTTTTGCTAAAGAAAGCCATTGGTTATTTTTCTTGTGAAAGAACAACTCCAACACCTAACCTGCTATCATAGCACTCCACTTCAAAGACTGTCAAAACTAGGCAAGGCTAGGATTGGAGCATTAGTGAGTTCTTCCTTGATGACATTGAAAGTTCTCTCTACATCTTTATTCCATTGAAACTTACCTTTATTCAAGAGATCGGTAATGAGAGCCATGATCTTACTGAAGTGGTCAATAAATCATCGATCGTAAGTTGCCAGCCCACGAAAACTTTGCACTTCACTTACTATTTTAGGTGCTGGACAGTTCGAATAGCTTACACCTTATCCTCATTAGCACGAATACCATCAGCACTAATAATAAATCCCAAGAATAGCAATTCAGATATCATTAAGATGTACTTGTTGAGGTTAATATAGAGCTTATTATGTTGTAAGACAATTAAAATTTCTTGTAGGTGCAGTAATTGCTCTTCCTACGAATGGTTGTGTATTAAGATGTCATCAAAGTATACTACAACAAACTTTTCAATAAACAGGCGAGTACTTGATTTATCAATTGCATAAAAGTACTAGGAGCATTAGTTGGGCCAAAAGGCATCACTAACCATTCATATAGTATATCCCAAGTTTTGAATGAAATCTTCCATTCATTACCTAGTTGGATTATGATTTGATGGTTTCTACTGCGAAGATCAATCTTCAAAAAGATAATTGATCCATCTAATTGACCAAGAATATCATCCAATCAAGGAATGGGAAACTTTTATCCTACTATTATCTTATTAATGGCTCTACTATCTTCGCACATTTGCCAGCTTTCACCATTCTTGAATTGCACAAGGACTCATACTTTCCTAGATATGTCCTTTCTGCAACGACTCTTCAACATTTTCCTCGCAAAATCTCATTCTTTGTTGGATTCATGCGATTGTGTGGTAGGTTCAGCAATCTAGCCCTGGGAATGAGATTAGTATGGTGTTGAATATCATGCATTGGTGGTAACCTTATTGGTAGCTCCTTAAGTATAATATCTTTGAACTCTTCAAGTAATAAACGTATACCTTCATGAAGTTATTTTCTTGGTAGATCCTTCACAGTAGTCAAGATTCTCTTTACTATTAAGCAATGAACTAGTTGAGTTTCCCTACAGGCGGCCTTAAACTCATTCTTTGACTAAATTAGTGATAGGAAAGATTTACCTTCCACTTTAGATCAATTGTCTTATTTGGCAGCAATAAGGTCATTTTCACTCTATTTGTCTCTAATTTGTATATGTTCTCTCATCTAAAATAATGCATATTCTTGTCAAATTGCCAAGGTCTACAAAATAGTAAGTAACAAGTGTTCATTTCTACCATGTCACAATACACTTCATCTTTATACTTCCCAACTAGGAAAGAAACTTTGCAATATTTGTCACTTGAATGTTCTCCATAGCCTTGATCCACCCAATGTTGTAAGGATTTGGATACTTCTCCCTCGCCAACTGTTGCTCTGCATTAGTACTCTTCCCAATAGTGTTCTCTTAACTATCATTATCAATAATTAAGTCATAGATGTTACCATTACTGGTGCATCTTATTTTAAAAAGTTGGAGGCGTTGAGTCATGTCTCCTTTATTTAGTGTCAACATCATTTTTTGAACCACAAAGCTTAACTATCTTCTAATTTTCTTCATCATCGTTACCATCAGGTTTGCCTATCACATTATTTTCATCTTTAAACTATTCTTCAAATTCATTATGCTCTATGATGTTGATACCTTTTCTTCTAGGACAAACATTGGAATGATGTCTTGGTTGATTATAATGGTAGTACTTTCTATGAATTGGCTTGGCATATAGGTTCTTCTTCATTTGTGTTCGAGTCTTGGTCACCTTCAATTATTTACTTGGTGCTTTATCATATGCCTTCTTCTTGATTTGTCTTCATGAGTTGTAAGCTAACTTGTTTTGTTCTGTGCTTACTGGTGCTTACTGAAGTTGATTTCTCCTAGAATATTCTATTTTCTTGTCTTGTATCATTATCTCAGCCTTTAGTGCCATGTTTCGTGCTTCAACGATATTTGCTAACATTTGCATACCAATCTTATTTTGAATTGAAAGCTTTAAACTATTTAGGTATCTCACCACTTGTTGATTATCTAACTCCATAAGGATGTTTCGCTTTGCAAGCCATGAGAACTCTTTGGTGTGTTCGTGTATCGATCTATTTTCTTAGTGACATTGTTGATTTTGTAAGAATAGATACTGCTTATAATCTAGGGGTAGAAAGTGAGCCTGTAGTAACTGCTTCATTTGATACCATATTCGTACTTGTCATTTACCTTTATGCCACTTTGTGTTTTGTAGACGTTCCCACCAAGCAGAGGCAGCTTTTTTCAACCTGTAGGCTACTAATTTGACTTTATACTTCTCTAGAATCTCTAAATAGTCAAATAATATATCTACTTCTACAAGTCAATCCATAAATTCTTCAATATTTAAATTGCCATTAAAGTATGGGAGATCTACCTTTAGGTAAAAAATTTCAACTCTAGCAGTGTGTTGGATCCAATTTTGTTGATTTCT
Source organism: Jacaranda copaia (assembly GCA_014898725.1). Classification (NCBI taxonomy): domain Eukaryota; kingdom Viridiplantae; phylum Streptophyta; class Magnoliopsida; order Lamiales; family Bignoniaceae; genus Jacaranda; species Jacaranda copaia. The sequence goes on along the minus strand of JACGDI010005492.1, from coordinate 1,558,765 downwards.
TCATCCCATATTGAGCATCTTGATATCTTCATCTTTTTCTTCTTCTAAATCTTCCACATTGGCATGATGATTATATTGATGAATACGATCATTTCTAACTAGTCATAGTTCTTGGGCATATTCCGTAGCTTCATGACTTGGCCTCCTATCTATGCTAAGAGCATCTAGAAGCAAATTTATCTCCTCCAATCTTTGATCAAGAAATTCTCTCAATGCTCAAATCTCCTCTTGCAGAGTTGGGGAAGTCTAGTCCCCATCAACCATTTGGTTATCTCACTAACCATTAGTTACTCATACATTAGCCATTAGAAACAATTAAACCTGCTCTAATGCCAAATTGATGTAGTAGGTAAAATCTAAGAGGAAAAAAAAAAGAAAAATAAGCTATTGCATGAATAACTTGAATAAAAGAAAACTTACACACCTTGAAAAATAAAAATCTTTCTCACAGAGAGAAATCAAAGAATTCTATTGCTCAAGTTGTGTCTGATTAACTACATATGTGAGCTTATTTATAGGCCTCTTAAAAATCCTAATTCTCTAAAAGATAGAAATATGAAAAATTCAAACTTATCTCTAGGACTCATAACTCTCTAAAAGATAATGCAAAATAACACTTAACTCTCTAAAGACAATGTAAAATTTGAAATAATAAATAATGTAATGTTTATCTAAAAAGAAAAAATCTAAAAGATAAAATTTGTTGTCTATCAAATATCTCCTATGTGTAGAAAGTCTTCCCAAAAATCACTTCAACCAAGATTATCTCTATCTTCCACATCATGAAGATTGTTTAAATCCATCTATAGAGTCCACTATTTATTTATTTAATTGACTTGAGAATCTAATATATCCTACTTTGTTTAAAATTGAGCATTTAGAGTGTGGAATAATGTGAAATGTGCAGCTAAACACCAAAAATTGTTGACTCTGATACCATGTTGAATAGTGAACTTTGGATCTAGCTCACTCAAAAGTTGATTCAAAAAGTGAGAATTGTTCAATGCTATATTTAGATACCACTACTTATTTACTTAAATAATGTAGGAATCATTTACTTTCTATATTGGTTAACAAATGAATAGTAATCTTTATGTAAAATTCGGCATATTTATATGCCAAACGTTTAATAATAATTGAATAATAAAATTAAGTTTAAATTAAGAAATAATTTAAGGACATTTTAGTGGGTAGAACGACTCTATCCGCGTTGGAGAAAAGGGTGCGGGTGCATAAATAAAATAGCTAAAAATGTATCCTGATGGACACACCCTTGTAGAAAAGTAAGTTCAAAAGATAGAGCTATGACTTGAGCTTCTAACTCTTTATTAGAGATGTAACTTTTCATTAAAAGAGTAAGTCAGAATTTTGTCCTATAATTGTGTCCTTAAAAAAATTAAGATTCTAGTGAAGAATCATGTCTCATCAACAAAAATTGTATTGCACAACTATAAATAGAAGTATCTAGAACCAACCAAATAACTAAAAATTAGAAGCATACATACTAGCATTTTGTCTTACTACATTGCACATTTATACACTGTTCATTAAAAGAAGAGTTCTAAGTTAGTAAAATTCGCTAGTTTTGTTCTATTAGAATGCTACCTAAGACCGGAGAAGTGCCGTTGTATCTTGGGAGGTAAATTGCCAGAAGCCTTCTAGTACTGTGTGAGGGGCAATATTACTTTAAAAAGATTGTTGGAACAACAGGTCTCGACTAATACAATTTTTTGTCTTACATTTGAGTAGACTTTTCTGTTCATTTTCTTTACTCAATAAATAATTTTGTATGTTTACATAATTTTATATGTGTATATATTTCAATTATATGTTTACAAAAAGTACAAGCATACACGATATATTACTTAAATATTTCTAACAATCTTAAGCTAATATTTGTGTTCCATTTGCTTGTGTTGTTATATCAAATGTATTCCAGTTTGCTTTGTTAAACACAGACCTTATAGTTTTTGTATAGTGCTTGTTTTTCTGATTTAAATGCTCACTCGTTTGGAATTTAGACAATTCACCATGAGTAATATATTCCTGCTATTCTGTTACGTACTAAATTTGAGTTCAATTTGCTATATACATATTGTCCAATTTTAATTGAGCATGATTGCTTACTATTTTTCCAATTGCATATATCTCTTGTACTTATGTGCTCTAGAATTTATGTGCTCTGTAGTAGAATTTGTCTACCAGAAGAAATTTAATGTCCAGTTTAATGTAATTTAATGTTCAGTTTACGTGTCCATTGACTTCTGCTTAAGGATTAAATAATAGATGGTTTTTCTCCACATTTAAATTCTATCTACGTTTATTTTTCCTATCTTTCCTTTAGCTTTTCCTTATCTTTTGGTGACTAGTGCGTACTGAATGATAAACATCCCTATCAAGGAAATTAATTTAAGTAGTTTAATTATACTATTTCTAATAATTCAGATTATTGTCTATTGGAATTATAAATTATGAAGTCATATTTTAGTTTAACTCTAGACCGATATATTGATAATTTGTTGTAAATATACTTGACATTATTATTTCAAAAAAAGAGAAATAGCCAACAATGAGATGCTCGTTATCAATATTGAGTCCAATATTAGTGGCATTGGTAGTGGAGTTTGAACCACTCTAATTGCTTCTAAGCCTATTGTGGTGGGACAAATCGAGAAACTCGGAAAATACTATAGGCATGAGGAGATGAATCCTAATGTTACTAAGGTGGACAAATTACCCGACGAGGTAGAAGATGTGAATTTGTCTGCAATTGTTTTAGAAGTAAACCTAGTTGAAAATTTCAATCAATGGTAGGTGGACACGGGGGCCACTCGACATATGTGTGCTGATAGAAATATGTTTGCAACCTATGAGGTTGAGGATGAAAATTTGTACATGGGAAATTCCTCAAGCTCTAAGGTGCATGGAGTTGGCAAAGTAATATTGAAAATGACCTCCAGAAGAGCGTTGACTCTCAACAATGTGCTTCACATGTTGGAGATTAAAAGGAATTTAGTATTAGAGCCAATGTTAAGTAGGAGTGGATTTAAAATGGTCTTTGAGTCCGAAAAATTCATACTTATTAAAAATTGAATGCCTGTCGATAAAGGTTATTTGTGCGATGGTCTTTTTAAGATAAATGTAATGACCGTCATACCAAAAAATGGACTAAGTGTTGATTCTAATAATAAAATAAATTCTTCCTACTTACTTAAGTTGACTAATTTATGGCATCATATATTAGGACATGTTAATTACAAGTCAATCTCTAAACTTGTAAACTTTGGTCTATTACCAAAATTAAATCTTAACTTGAAGTCAAGATGTGAAATTTGCATTTAGGCAAAAATGACTAAAATTTCTTTTAAGTCAATTGAGAGAAACACCGAACCATTAGATTCAATTCACACCGATATATGTAATATAAAAATGGTGCAATTTGGAGGTGGAAAAAAATATTTTATAACTTTTATTGATGATTGCATTAGGTATTGTTATGTTTACTTACTTTCAAGTAAAGATGAGGTTTTGTAAGTATTAAACAATATAAAAGTGAGGTTGAGAATCAACTTGGGAGGAAAATAAAAACTCTTTGAAGTGATAGAAGAGGGGAATATGTTTACCTATTTGAAGAGTTTTGTGTAGAGTATGGAATAATCCATGAAGTGACAACTCCATATGCACCTCAATCAAATGACATTGTAGAGCGTAAAAATAGAACATTGAAAGAAATGATGAACGCTTTGTTAATAAATGCAGGAGCACCTCAAAATATGCGGGGAGAGGCAGTGTTAATTGCAAACCACATACTTAATAAGTTACATCATAAGAAACTAGAAAAGACACCTTATGAAGCTTGGGAAGTTGTCCACCTTCCTACCAATATCTATGCATGTGGGGGTGTCTAGCTAACGTAGAAGTTCCACCTACTAAAATGGTCAAGATAGGGCCTAAAATAATTGACGGAATCTTTATTGGATATGCACAACATAGTGCAGCATATCGATTCCTTATTTATAAATCTGATATAGATGATATTCATGTTAACACTACTATTGAGTCAAGGAATGCAAGTTTCCTTGAGGATGTGTTTCCTTAGAAAAAGGAAAAAGGGCAAATCTCAATTAAAAAACCTCGAGAAGTTCAAGAATTGAACAAAGAGGAAAATGAACTTAGATATAGCAAAAGGGCTAGAATACCTAAGTCATTTGGACTGAATTTCTTGACTTATGTGATAGAAAGTGAACCACGAACTTTCACTAAGGCTATGACAATGCCAAAAGCTCCATTATGGAGAGAGGCAATAAATAGCAAAATTGAGTCCATTATGCAAAACCACACATAAGAATTGGTAGATTTTCCTCTTAGAAATAAAACCTTAGGGTGTAAATAGAATTTCAAGAAGAAGATGAAAGTAGATGGTACAATAGATAAATATAAGGTGAGATTAGTGGTCAAAGGATATAGACAAAAAAAAAAGGTCCCAACTACTTTGACACTTATTCACTAGTAACTAGGATGACATCCATTAGGTTATTGATTGCATTGGCAATTATCAATAATCTTGAGATTCATCATGTGGATGTTAAAATAACTTTTTTTAAATAGCTATTTAGATGAGGAAATTTATATGGAACAACCAGAAGGGTTTGTTTTTCCAAGACCAGAAAGAAGGTGTATAAATTAGTGAAGTCTTTATATGGCTTAAAATAAGTGCTTAAGCAATGGCACATAAAATTTGACCAAGTCATGTTTGCAAATGGCTTTAGGATCAATAAGTGTGATAAATGAGTGTATGTCAAGGGCACCGCTTTTGAGTATGTTGTTGTGTGTCTATACGTAAACAATATGCTAATTATGGGAAGCAACAATGACATAATCAAATAGATAAAAAGGTTGTTGAGCAAAAATTTTGATATGAAAGATATTGAAGTAACGGATGTGATCCTTGGAATAAAAATTATTAAGACATCCCTTGGGCTAGCACTACCATAATCTCACTATATTAAGAAAGTGTTACAAAAGTTCTTGAGATAAAAACATGGACCTGAAAAACTTTTATAGATGCAAATCAATAGCTTACCAAAAATAAAAGTAAGGTAAAGGCTCAAGTGGAGTATGCATGTATAATTGGGAGCCTCATGTACAACATGAATTGTACAAGATCTAATATAGCATATGATGTTGGCAAGCTAAGTAGATTTACTAGCAACCTAGGTCAAGAGCATTGGACTGCACTAACTAGAGTCTTAAGGTACTTAACATATACCTTAAGTTATGAATTGCATTATACAAGATATTTGGCTGTAGTAGAAGGTTGCAGTGATGCTAATTAGATATCAAACTCAAGTGAAACTAAGTCCACAAGTGGATATGTTTTCACTTTAGGATAAAGGGCTATCTCGTGGAAATCCTCCAAACAAACCTACATAGCTAGGTCAACTATGGAATATGAGTTTATAGCATTGGATAAGGTAAGTGGGAAAGCAAAATGGCTATGCCATTTCATGGAAGATATCCTAAATTGGTCTAAACTTGTGCCTGCAATTTGAATTAATTGTGATAGTCAATCGACAATTTGTAGGGCACAAAGTAATATGTACAACGAAAAGTTTAAAAATATTTGTCATAGATATAATACCATTAGACAACTACTCTCAGATGGAGTTATCTCTATTAATTATGTGCGATCAAAAGAGAACATAGTGGATCAACTAACCAAAGGCTTAAATAAAGAGCAAGTTGAAAAATTATCGAGGGGAATAGGACTTAAGCTTATTAAATAAATGAGGTACTACAATGGGAACCCTACTTATGTGACTGGAGATCCTAAGATATAGGAAAGGGAAAAAAAGTTGTTTTGTCTCGACGTGGATGCATTGTGGCGGTCCAACCTCCATCCTATTCCTATGATAAGTAGACAGTGCCATCTTCAAAATATTAAGGTTAAGCTTTGCTTTTAATGGCTCTTATACCTTGAATTCTTCAAGTAGAGGTGCAGCAAGAACTTCTTAATAAGAAGCCATCTATGTGAGTAGGGATTGGGCCAGTCCTATGAGAATTTTTAAGGTTGAATTCTTAGAGAGTACTCATGAATCCCAAGAATTGTTCACGGCCGAAATGAACACAACCATAAGAACTTAAACTGACTATTAGGTAGAGTTGTGTGAAGTTCTATTGTCTTGGTGTACATAAAAAACTGAATAGTTCTAGACATTGCGTTTATTATTTGGTGAATACATAGTTCTCACAAGGGAAGCTTAAAAGCCATAAGCTACCTATCTCGATGCAGTTTCACTCAAATTGGAACTCTTTCATGTGTGTCTGCATTCATATGCATAGTTGGTGAGACAATTTTTTTATTCATTTGGGAAATTGTAAAATTTGGCATATTTATATGCCAAAATTTTAATAATAATTGAATAAGAAAAATGAGTTTAAATTGAGAAATAATTTAAGGATATTTTAGTGGGCAGAATGAGTCCATTAAATAAAATAGTTAAAATATATCCCAATAGACACACCCTCATAAAAAAGTTAGCGCAGAAGCTGGAGCTATGACTTGAGCTCCTAACTCTTTCTTAGATATGTAACTTTTTATTAAAAGAGTAAGTTATAGGATTTTATCTTATAGTTGTGTCCTTAAAAAAAATTATGATTCTAGTGAAGAGTAATGTCTCGTTAACAAAAATTGCATTGCATAACTATAAATAGGAGTGCCTAGAACTAACCCAAATAATTGAAAATTAGAAGCACACATACTAGCATTCTGTCTCACTACATTGCACACTTATATACTGTTCATTAAAAGAAGAGTTTTAAGTTAGTAAAATTCACTAGTTCCGTTCTATTGGAGTGTTACCTTAAACCGGAGAAGAGCCTTTGTATCTTGAGAGGTAAATTGCCAGGAGTTTTCTAGCATTATGTGAGGGATAATATTACCTTAAGGAGACTGTTAGAGCAATAAGTCTCGGTGTAGACATATTAATTTTTGGCCAATCGAAAAGTGATGTGTGTAAAATAATATGCTAGATATTAATTTAAATTTTTTATTTATTTCATGAAATTTATTAAATTTAATTTTAACAGATAAATAGTTGATTTTAATTAATAATTTAGTATTTATTTTATACTTAAATCAAATATTGACAAGTGTTAAAGATAGAGTGTCTATACCTATAAACCAATCAAATCAAAGATATTTGATATTATCTTTTGATATTGATATTAGCTTTTGATGTTTTATATTATCAAATCGAAGATATATGATATTATCTCTTGATATTTAATATTATCTTATCGAAGAGATAATCGTTGAAGGAGTTCAAGTCAATCTAGAAGTCTCCCATCAAGTGCCTATATAAAGGGGGTGACTAAAACTCATTCTACATACAACACAAATTCTAGCAAGTGAGAGGAATTTAAAGAAATCCAGCAATTATGTCAATCAAATTTAAGGAAATCCACGGCATTCAAGGCATTCTTCATGAAGCTCATCATATTCTGGCATTTGATTCATGATTAAGGTGTGGAGCCCTAGAGCCCTCGAATTGGCGTTTTTTTATTCAAATCAAATTTAAGGAGATCTACATTGTTCAAGGTATTCATCGCGGTGCTCACCAAATTTTAAGATCATATTTAAAAGGAAAAAATTAGAAAATTATATTAAAGATTGAATCCACAATTGATAAGTTTTAATTTCATTTTATTTGTACAAATATTTCTTGTCTTGTAATTTTATTTATTGTAGATAAATAAATTTGCGCTTACAAGTTTTGGCACGCCTAGTAGGACAATATCTACCTCTCATCTATTCCTTTTCATCAAGATTGAAGTATCAAATGGTTGCCAAACAAGATTGCAATATTGAAAATTACTACCTAATTCCTCAAGTATTGGAGTAAAAAGTGTTGGCATCATCACAAGAAGTATGTCCAAGAAGTTGCAATCATTTTTCGAGATGGCTCATTCACTTGCTGTGGAAAAGTTGTTGCCACATTTTATTGATATAAATAAAGACAGTGGAGGCTCAAAGGAAGAATTTGCATCATCTATTCCCTACTCAACATCAAATTCCTCAAGTATGGCAATAGTGATGGTGACAAGTGCTATAACCTTAGAGGAACAAATTGCAAATTTGATGAAGGCTATTGAAGGACTCACGAAGCATGTCCAAGAGCGAGACTTTGAAATATCTAAGTTGGTGAGCAAAGTGGACAATCTTGATGCCAATTGCATGGTGGAGAAACAAATTGAGGCTCAAGAGGAAGGTGAAACATCCACAAAGAAGCAACTTAGCTGAAAATAAAAAGATTGCAAATAAAGAACTACAAGTTTCCTCTGATGGACTAGTTCCCATTAACCTATTGAAGGAGTTCATTATGGAAACTATCAAAGACAAGCATGATGGAAGTTTTAAGTCGTCTATGACTTATTCCAAGCCATATACTTAAAGGATAGATAACTTGAAAATGCTAATTGGTTATCAGCCCCCAAAGTTTCAACAATTCGATGGCAAGGGCAACCCAAAGCAGCATGTGGCTCATTTCATTGAGACTTGTAATAATGCTTGGACATATAGAGATCATCTAGTCAAGTAATTTGTTTGATCATTAAAAGATGATACTTTTGATTGGTATATTGACTTGGAGGCATGCTCCATTAATAGTTGGAGGCAACTGGAACAAGAGTTCCTCAATCATTTCTACAGCACTTGAAGGACAATTAACATGATTGAACTCACAAACTATCGTCAATGGAAAGAAGAACCTATCGTTAACTACATTAATCGCTAGAGAAATTTGTGTCTTAACTGCAAATATCAATTATTAGAGGCTTGAGATGTGCATCCAAGGAATGCATTGGAGTCTTTGCTACATACTTCAAGGAATTAAACCAAAAACCTTTGAAGATTTGGCTACTCGTACACATAATATTGAAATGAGCATGAATTTTGATGAACAAGAAGATTCAAGTGATGCTAATGATGATGAAGATTTTAGGGGTAATTAACTTTCACCTTCAAATTTCATACGCTCCTTGATATGAGCTTAAACTATTAATAATATTCTCAAATAAGAGCATAAACTATCTAAAATTTTGAAGTCTCCTTGTCTCTAAATCTATGACTCAAGTCTTCAAGTCTCTAAATTCAAACTCAAGTTTTCAAGTTTTCAAATACAAACTCAAGTCTCCAAGTCTCTAAAATTCATGACTCAAGTTTCCAAGACTTCAAGTCAAGACTCAAGTCTCTAAGTCTCCAAGTCTAAGACTCAAATTTTTAAGTCCCCAAATCAAAAACTCTAGTTTCCAAGTCTTCAAATTAAAGATCACATCTCAAGTCCTCAAGTATTCAAGTCAAGGTTCAAGTTTCGAAGTCTTCAAATTCAAAACTTAAGTCTACAAATCTCTAAATCCACAACTCAAGTCTTCAAATTCAAGACTCAAATCTTCAAGTTTCCAAATCAAAGACTCAAATTTTCAAGTCTAAAGCTCAAGTCTTCAAATCCAAAACTCAAGTCTTCAAATTCCAAATGCTGTCAGATACAAGCACAAACTATCTGAAATTTTTAAATTAAATTTTTTTCATGTGCTTCTTGATAAGAGTTTAAATTGCCAGTAAAGCTCCTAGATATGAGCATAAACCTAAACATTCAAAGTCTCCACATGTGCTCCTTGATATGAACTTAAACTTTCTATAAGGCTCCTAGGTATGAGCATAAACTATCTAAATATTCAAATTCTCCCCATGTACTCCTTGATAAGAGTGTAAATTGTCTACTAAGTCAAACTTAAGTAAACTCCTTGACATGAGTATAAATTATCAACCAAATTCAAGTGGACTCATTGACACGAGTATAAAATGTTTGTTCAAATTAAATATGCTCCTTAACGCATGAGCCTAAATTGCATGTTACTCTTGGCCCGTATGAGTATAAACTATGTACGACACTCTCTTCAAAAGGATATTTACTTTGAATTACATTATACTTGACCTTTTTATTGGGTACCATGTCTCGAGAAATACTTCAAGGATGTTCTTATTATAGATGCATGTGAAAAATGGAGAGAAAAGGGAAAATTGTCAAATACTTCAAGCCTTGTCTCTTTCATGGATTATCGACACATCTTTCACCAAGTCTTGAAGTTGGGGCATTTGTTGTTTATTTTTGGCCAATTGAAAAGTGATGTGTAAAATAATATGCTAGATATTAATTTAAAATTTCTATTTATTTCATGAAATTTATTAAATTTAATTTCAAAAGATAAATAATTTATTTTAATTAATAATTTAGTATTTATTTTATACTCAAATCAAAATTGACAAGTGTCAAAGATGGAGTGTTGATACCTATGGACCAATCAAATCAAAGATATTTAATATTATCTCTTGATATTGATATTATCTTTTGATATTTCATATTATCAAGTTAAAAATATTTGATATTATCTCTTGATATTTAATATTATTTTATCGAAGAGGTAATCATTGAAGAAGTTCAATTCGATCTAGAAGTTTCCCATTAAGTGCCTATATAAAAGGGGTGACCAAAATTCATTCTATATACAACACAAATTCCAGTAAGTGAGAGGAACTTTGAAAAAATCCAGCAATTCTCCCAATCAAATTTAAGAAAATCCACGGTGTTCAAAGTGTTCTTCGCGAAGCTCATCATATTTTGGTGTTTGATTTAGGATTAAGGTGCGGAGCCCTTGAATTGGCATCGTTCAAGGCATTCATTGCGTTGCTCACCAAATTTGAAAATTATATTTGAAAGGGAATAATCAGAGGATTATATTAAAGATTGAATACATAGTTGATAAGTTTCAATTTCATTTTATTTGTACAAATATTTTTTGTATTGTAATTTTATTTATTACAAACAAATAAATTTACACTTACACGCGGTTAATACAATTTTTTGTCTTGCATTCAAGTAGACCTTTCTGTTCATTTCCTTTATTCAATAAATAATTTTATATATTCACATAATTTTATATGTGTATAATTTCAATTATATATTTACACAAAGTATAAGCATACACGGTTCTAATCAATTAAATTTTCTAACACTTTTATATGATTTTAAATAATTTTTATTTTTGGAAGTAATTGGAGGTGAGGTAGGCCTAGTGGATAATTAAACATAACATAGTAATATATCCAACTCCTAAGGCCTGAGCAGCAGGGGAAACGGAAGCTGTAATGAACAGAGGCGCAAATCGAAGTGGGGTGCAGGCGCCAGGCAGCAACATCACGTGAATATTTCACCTGGAAATTAACATGTGGCTGTAACTCGTCCTGCCACACTTCAACCTGTCAAATCTCCGAATATTGCCAAACATTTCCTATAGTGAAAAGAAAAAAAAAGAAAAGAAAAGAAATTCTTCATTCTGATCACAAGCTATGGAAATGCTGTCCCCATAAAGTACCCGAACCTAGCCTTCGATATTATACAACTTTGAAAGATTCAGGCATTAATTATTCATACCTTGTAAAAATTCCAAAACGCTCCATCATGAAATGCGCGCGCTAATTAGTCAATTAATCATTGATTGTGGTCATATTTTATGGATTTATTTGTCAATAATATAAATTCAACTCTATTTTCATAGTTTTGTTAGATATCCAATCATAAGAATGAGGGAGTAATGGCGTGAACAGATTGGACTTGAAAAAATATGCGTACGGGTTTGACGAGCTAAGACGAAGTTGGTAGCACGGGAGAGTGCCCCATATATGAACAGATTCCGAAAAATTATTTGGATAAAGAATTAATTAATGTTAGACTTCTATATTATTTCCTTCATGAAGAAAATCTTCTTAGGAAGGCAATAATATTGAGAATAGATACACACACTCAAAATATAAGGGGTATGTTTTTTCACTCCTTAGCAAGAAAAATTTAAGCATCTAAAAGTTTTCATTAGAAGAAATCCCAGCCATTCCATTGTGATTGGGAAAAAAACAAAATAATGGAAAAATTGTATTGGTATTATATACACATCAAATCTGTTATGTAGGTTTTCTTAATGCATGCTCTCGTTGCATGCAGAAAGAGGTGACAACACCACTTAAGCGTGGTCGTGTCTGTAGTGAAAAATATGCAGAATATTTTTTTTTTATCATAATTTTCATTCCGAATTTTATGTCTACTGAAATTAAAGTCATTCTCTTGTGGTACCAAATGAAAGTATGAAACATTTGACTTCCATATTGATATGACAAAAATATTATGGCTAAAGATTAATTTAATAAATTTGTTATTAAGAATGTGTACTTTAATAAAATGGACTTAGAAGATGAGCACTCGGCTCAAAGTCTTAATTAATCCAACTTTTATAAGTACTTTAAAAATTGTCGAATGAGTTAATGGTGTAAGTATCTCACGTAATGTGGAGATCAAAAGTTTGAATCCTAACCAACTTTCGATATGCGGGTATGTTTAAAATTTTAAATAATAAAATAACTTAAAAATTGATCAAAGGGAACACCAAATCAATTTTGCCCTGAGTCTATCTTTTAAAAAAAAAAATGGCACGTTCACACTTTTTCTTCCCCAAAGCAAGCCATGAAACAGAGCTAATTCCGCGTCATACATGCTTGGAGCAGCCGTTGCCATGAAAACGATAAGCCTGAATGTTAGGAGAGGGTGCAATGAATTTACTTTTGTTGAATGTGCAATGTTATCATGTGCCCACCAATAATTTCAGACTCGGGAAGAAAACTAGAAAAAGCAGAAGATGATGACTTGATGAGAAACTTTTAACATGATTATGTTCCACCCATCCAAAAATTATTTTTATATATTTCGTTAATAATTGTCATATTTGACTCAGATTTGCAGAGAAAAGCAAAATATAAAAGGTAATGTTTTTTTTTTTAATTTTAATTTTAATTTTTTTTCTCTAACTGACAAGACTTAGGGCAGCCCAATTCTGTTTGAGCAACAGATGTAATAGAGAAACCGCGGCAAATAATTCCGAGCTCTTTTATGGACAACAACTGGTTTTTCTTTTGCTATTATATGCGCCCCCTTTCTTTGGCTTGGGAAAAAATTTCCATCGAAAGAAGTTCATCAAACATAAATATATTACAGTGAAATATTTTTCTTTAAAAATATTTAACCATAAATTGATGATGTCTGAATTTATTATCAAATAAAAAATTTCAACTCCCCAAAATATTGTTTTAAATATTTTGTTCTTATGAAATAAAGTTTTAAATAGGTAAAAACAACTTGAAAATTCTAAAACTTTCGATCGTCTAATATAAAATAAAATTTGATAACATCAAAAGTTACTAATTAAAGAATTTTGATAAGGAGCATGCAATTGTTGTTTCTATAGAGCACACTTTAATGATGCGTAAATTCATTTTCAAATATAAAAGACCAAAATTCTTCAAATTTGTTTTGTCGGCACATGTGCTTGGGAGCTAAGAGGGAAATGATAATTTATAGTTAAATTACTTTACATCCTTCGATTTCTTTAACTAATTCTAACAAAATTTGGTATCATTAATATTTTTAGAAGTTAATTAATACCTTTTAAATCATTACTTAAGAAAAATGCCAAGAAAATTATAACTAATACATATTTCTCCTCTGAAAATTCTTTGCTGTTTTTAAATCCAAAATTTAGAATTTTTTTAAAAATCTAATTTAATTGTTCTATAATTTTATTTTTCATATTTCACGAAAATCCATCTTAGCCTATAGTAGTAGTAGTAGTAATGATGATGATGATGATGATGATGATGATGATGATGATGATGGACAACTTTTTCGGTACTAATTAACACGCCACTCTCCTTCTCAAGTGGATAAAAAATATGAGCATTTGCCTAATTAAGTTTTATTAGTGTTATCTCCATTTTGAAGGATTACCATTCTTGTTAGTTAATAATTAATTAATCTTTTGACACAGTGACATATTCTATCTAATAATATACACTTAATCGATTGCGTAGTGAACGTAAAATCTTTTTAATATTATTTTGATGGTCTAATTAATATATATTACCGCTACATTTCCAAAATAAAGCGTGACAAATCCATTTCGCAGCCTACGTTGCTTTGCTTCCCCTTTTCTCCGTGCAAACGGCTGAAATCAATTACCTGATTTCCTCCGTCCTTCTCTTCCTCGTCGTTTCTTTTCCACACATTTCTCTTAACATAAAATAATTGTATGCAAGTTATTTAACAATTTAAATATTTTGCGTCCTAATTTAATCTATTTTATGTTAATATCAGACAGGTTACTTCTCGTCCTCTAAATAATTAATTTCATATCTAAAGTGTAGGTATATATATGTTTATTTTTATAATAATTATTTGTTAATAATCGATTATTATGAATTTTTTATATTAATTGTTTTACAATTTTTTTTTTTAATAATGTGTCGACCTGTGGCTGAGATGGTTAAGACATCAAAATGTACAAGCAATAATGCAGAATGTTTCATGACAATAGGAGGAATAATAGCAATAGGACAAAACGAAAAAGAAACCAAGGATACGTGCAGCAGCCCACAAGATCGTGAGCAGAAACCGCTTGTGCCCTGGCCCTTTGTGGGAATTTTAAATTTTGGTAGGCCCAGTACTGGATTCTGTGTGCCCAAGACAAAATGCTGATTACTGATTAGCAGTACTCCCAGTCCTACGCACCATATATCTGGCGTCTGCAAATAATCTGCATCAACCAACAAACGACATCGTCACTGTTGTTTTGTTAACACATGCATGTACATGTGATGTGTACCCTTATCCTGCTTAGTTCCTTTTCAATTTACATCATGGCCATTTCTCTTTTCTGTTTCCACACTCTACTCACACTTGTCTCCACTTCTATCCCGGAATCCACTGCCATAGCGTAAAAACGGATAGTTTAAATAGTGGATTAATTTAGTCAAGTGATTTGTAGCTTAGGTGTTATTTGTTTACCCTATTAAATCGAAGGTTTTGTATTTGACTCGTAATGAGTGTATTGTATATTTTATGTACTTTATGTGTTATTTATATTTTGATTATTTAATTTGATAATATGAATTTGTTTGATTTGAAAATAAGAATATATTGATTGTTGAAAGGATAATATTTCTACATTTGTAATGCTCTCTCAAATAAAAAATAATAATGAATTGATTTTTGAAGCAATAATATATATATATATATATATGGTCTGGAATTTGGGTGTTAGTTAACATGATCATGTTGTAGATTCATTAATCCAATCAAGTGGTGTGTCAATAAGAACGCGGCCTTTACATGTAATTAAATTGGCACTGCTGGGATTTCATGTCAGCCAATCCTATCCGGAAGATAATCAAATTCCTTTCTCGTAAGAAATTATTCTAGGCTAGCATTTGCTTCTCAACATTATGGTCAAGATTCAATATATTGAAAAACTGTTTTTGAAGTTTTTTGGGCTTTGTAAGTTTTAAGCCACGAAATCAAGATCGCTTCCAACAAAGCAAGTCACTACAACCATATATATGTATTTATGTATATATAATAAAATAAATGATTAATTTGCATTGAAAGGATGGACATTTGGTTAAACTTAACCTCATAATTAACTTAAAAAATGGGAATTGCCCAAAATTATATATAGAAGTCATAATTTATTTAGTTCGTTAATATGGAACGCTAATACACCTTACGTATGTTGAGAAATAATATATTTGAAGCGTGGAACAATATGAATAATCTATATAATATGATACAATAAACCCAATAATTACATGTCTAATGTAACAGATCCCAAGATAAAGGATCAATTCCCCCATCTAAATTAATTTCTATTTTCTATAACTTATGTCTTTTTTCTGTATATTTTGTTTTATGTGATTTGTCGCGAAATCACAAATATATATATATATATATATTATCGCTTTTGTTTGAGGATCCACGTCATGGATCATTACGGGAATGTTGTTCCGTCCTGAGGGGGAAGAGGTTTAGTTGGTAGTGGTGGAAGCATGTGCAGAGGGAATATCTTTTCATGTCAGCCAAACCACACTAGCAAGAAGTCAGCATACGTAAAAAAGTGTAAGAAAAACATCTTTTCATACTTCCTCCCATGGTGCCTCAACTTTATTTAATTATGTATTAATGTTTGTTATACATATATGTCTCATACAGTCTCGTCTTTCTATTGGTACGCCCCATAATACTTCCCTTTTCTATTTTGAGCTACGGACAGAACATAGAAAGTTATATCGTTGCCTCTTTCATGGATCTAATCATCAATCCATATTATTATCTTCTATTTTAACTCAAATATTTTATTTTTATAAATATATATTAAATTGATATAGTTAACAATTAAATACTTATTAAAACATATAGTTTATAGTTTATTTATGATAAAAAATAAATAAATAATAAAATATCAATTAAAGTAAGTGATTTGAACCGTCGGAAAAGAATAGAGTGCTTGGGTTTTGTTTTCAAAGAGTAGCCAGGGATAGTTCATACCAGGTGATTTTTGGATACTGCATGCCAGTTAGGATACTTTTATATTTGACAATTATATATGGTGCTACGGCGTTATTTTATTTTATGTACCGTTACCAATGTCATATACTACCTTCCTTCGAAATTGTAAATCCATTAGTGCTGTTAATTAGCTAATCAAATTATTATTTTTTTAAAATGCAAAAATAAATAAATAATTTTTTTCTCAATCTAATTGAATAATATTTGATAATACAGTAATTATTATAATTTAAAATTTTATTATATTAAAATTATTGACAATATAATAATCAGTTCAAAGATGACATAAAGCTTTGCTTTATAGTGGTACTACATGTATATCTATCTATCTATAACTTAAGGAAGTAATAATTTTAGAACAAAGACATTATATATTTGCCCAATTAGCGTTGCATATTAATTAAGAGGGTGAGAGAGTGTTTACCTAAATTTATTTAAAATATTTTAAAAGTTTCTATATTTTATAAAATATTTTTGGAATTTGTAAATCATTAGATGTTATTTTAATAATATACTCTTGAAGTGTTTACATAATTATAAATACATCTTTGAACTTATTGATATTAGTAATGATAGTTTTATTATTAAAATAGTTAAAATTATACAAGTTTGTTAGGATATAAAAAATAATTGAGGAATTCCTTTTTTTTTTTTTCAAAAGAACTCATAATACCTCAACATCTTATTTTAAGAGTTTAAAGATCTTTTTTAAAAAAAAAATAGTTACCAAATACTTTATGATATATTATAAAATATTTTCAGGAGTTTATAAGTTCAACCATACATTCTCTAAGTATATGATGAACTTCCAAGCCACAAACAAGTGCTCGGAAAATTATATTTTTTTCCCTCTTGATTTTTAGTTTAAGGTATAGTTGGACATAAAATTAAGCTGCTTATCTTAATTCAAAAATGATTGTTAAAAATTCATTTGAACTTAATTCATAAAATATAATAAGCTAAATTTGAACGTATTTATTTAATTTTTCTTCTCTACGATTTGATAATTAGTAAAAAGATGATAAAATCCGGTAAGTATCATGCTACTAGTTTGACCTGTTTTCAATTTGATTAAAACTCATTTGTATTGAAATTCAATTAACAATCAAATTAGACTCAAATTAACACAGAAAATGTTTGTTTTTATTTCCCCAAAACTTTTTTTCTTGGGGCAAATAATAAATATAACTTTTTTATTTTTCTCAAAATACTTGAGTCTCAAAACATACAAAGTACTCTTCTTCCAACATTTCCAAAATAAGTACAATCATTGCATATATATAAATTATATATATGTCATTTTGCATTATAATTATACATACATAATATAATAATATAAAATAATGTATTCACCTTAGTTATATAAAAAGATATTGATTTGATATGTCTAATACAATTAATTTCTTTTCAAAATAAAATTAAATTGACCATTCTACTCCAAAGTAATTTTCAAAACAAAACAAAACTTACATTATACTCCGTCAACCCACTCTCCAAAAATATTTTCACTAAAACACTCAAAATAACACCAAGTATTACTATAATTTTTTAAACTTGTTGATTTTACCTTAAAATTTGGGCTAAATTGACGAGAACCGAAAAAAATAGAGTGAAATGAAGCAGAGTAGTTGAAATGGGCACGAGAGGCACACTTTGGTGTGCGCCTGCAGGACACTGTGCTTGGGGCTCGAGATGGGTGCATCAGCAGCATGGAAACAGGGGTGACATGTGCTCGGGTGCAAGGTTGCCCCCTTTGGATGCGCGGCACACTAGAACACAACAAGCAAAGACATCTCGCATGCCCGGGCGCAAAAGGTACTACGCCTGGGCTTACTGGAACATTGCGCCCTCATGCAAGTTGTCCGTGCCAGGGCGCAATGTCGAAATTGTTTCTTAGCATTTTTTTGGCACAAAACAGTATCTTTTACGTGCGATGCAAGTACACTTCAATTAAAACTCAACTCTTCATGGGTATTTAATCAATTTTCTTCCAAGACATATGGGTGCAAACATAACATTATGGTTTCTAGACTACTTTTGAGATAGTTCCTTGATATAAAGTTTATAACGAGAGTGTTAGTTGTTTACGTGAGATTTATGGGACAAAATTTTGTACTTGCTATCTTGATTTGAGATCAATAAATTCTTTTCTTTGTCGGGTGAATTATGCATACTGTCGAATCACGTTATATTTTATTGTCAAAATTACATTAATTTTTTTTTTATTTCATAATTAAAATTTGATTGTTTGAATCTAGAACAAAACTCAATAAAAGCTCAAAGTAAACTAGTTAAATAGTACCATATTTTTGTCGATTCAATTTATGGGCAACTCTGATTCGCAGCACACTTATTTGGAAACCAACGCCCTGCGCTAACAGATTCTGTCTGGACTTTTCCTCTTATAGCTATAAAAGAATAAATGCAGTGTATATATATATATATATATATATATATTTATATCTAAGTAACAATAACAATGCGCATTAATTGGTATTTATTAAGGACGACTTTGATGGCGATGGCGATTGTTGCACACAGCATCTGTGCAATGGGTGAGTAGTAAGACACATCACGAAAATTCGCGACCCCCACAAAATCTTGCTTAAGATTGTGAGGAGACACTCTCACCATCATATCTGCTTAATTAATCAAACCTTCAAGATATTTTAATACTTATTAATTATTCATGTGAAAATATTCGAATTTTATCAAGAATTTTATTTTAAAAGAATATTTTTCTCAAGTCCAAAATGTCACCAACATTATATCTTAATTTTTAATGCGTTTGAATTTTATTTACTGTTTTTCACTGCCAGAGTCCAAACGTAACTTTAATGTTTGAATAATTGCGTCAAAATTTCTTAACATCGAATTTTCTAATTTGATGAACCTTTTTTTTGAGATTAAGTAGAACTATACACGTAATATGATTAGTTAGATTACAAATCAAATTTAGACAACAATTTTCTCTTCATTATTTCCACTATATAGTTTACGGACCATGCAACTGGTTGAAGCACATTAAATTTGTGTAAATTGTTTTATGCAGTTTTTATTTATTTGGTGATACCTGTTTGAACCATCCATTGAAAGCTTTTGGAAGACCCAATAGCAGAGAAATGGGCTAATGGATCGGATTGGACTTTTCAGTTGCATTCACATTTGAGGTGAAGGAGGGCTTAATAAACCTCGACCCAGACCCACTCTCTGAGAAGCCCAACTGAAGAGGCATGATTCAAATCCTGAAAAATTGAATAAGCAAATCCACATGTTATCTTCGCATCCACACTGTTAGCAAATGGATCTTAGATTTGATTTTCCTTAAAAGTTAGCTTAAGAGGTTAGAATTATTCAAAATCATATATAGAAATTACTATTTGATGTAGGATCTAACACACCTTGTGCACGCTTAAAGAACGCCCAAAAATAAATATTTGGAGCATGGGATAACAGGAAATGAGTGCTTTAATAATATTTGAATAGACCAACATCGAAAATGAGTGGCTCAGATACCATATTTAAAAATAGACATTGGGCCTAACTAATTTCAAAAGCCAGCTCAAGATGTGAGAATTATCCAAAATTATATATACATATCACCATTCGTTTAATTCTTCAACGTGAAATCTAACACACACCGCAGTCGAGACTAAAGTATTTCAGATAACGTTTGATTTTATTTTTGGAAAATATATGTTTTTGTACTGAGTTGGGAATGTGTAGATATATATTTCGTTTTGTTTCTGGGAATGATAAATTTTGCTGTTAATTTGTTTTCATGTAAAATTGATTAGTGGTGACATTTTGAAATTTACTATTATTATGTGTCTTGATTATAATGATATACGCATTAATAAATTTATATGAAATAACAGTTGTAAAAAATATATATATAATATATATAATTGTAAGATATATATTTGTGTGTGTATGTTTTATATAATGATTCCAAATCATTGATTTTTTTAAATAATATTTTTAGAAAAGAGAAGATGCATTTTTAGGGAACGAATTATAAATCAAATTGGAAGATCCATAACTGAGTCGGAAAGAATTATGCATAGATGCAAGTGTAACATTTTCATTTTCATTTTTTTTGGATAACTGAGACAATAGGATCAAGAATTATTGGGTCAAAATATTTTTGTACGTATATTCTCCATAAGGATGACGTATTTATAATATTACAATTTACAATTTTACATTAAAATGACAAGATATTTTTTTCTAATATAAGCAGTTTAAATCCTCTATTTCACTTTCTATTTCATCTCCTATTTCATTTCATGAATATATAACATACGTGTTAAATATTTTTTATAAAAATAATAGATTAAAAATTAGATACACTTAGTATAAATATAGTAAATTGGAATAAGGGATCCGAAGTGTAATATAAGATAAAACTTACATCACACATTATTATACATATTTTTCACACATTATGTGTGCTATTTTTCAACATTCTGCCTTAAGTTGAAAATTTTATATTGTATGATTCAAGCTTGTTACAAAGAAATTTTACTCGAGTCCTATGCAATATTGATCTTGGTGAACAAATTAGCTAATCAATCGTTTGGTTGTATATGAGAAATTTTGATAACGTTTTGCAAATTTTTTTTCTCACAAAATATAACAGCCCACATTAACATACTTTGTTCTCTCTTGAGAAACTGGATTATTTGCCATATATTGACTGAATTTATTCAAAACCATGATCCTCAAAAAGATGCCTTGACTAGATTAATTTACAAGTAGTATATGTCATGACTTGATATTCCACTTTAGCTCTTGATCTTGATACCGCATGTTATTTCTTATTTTCCAATGATATTAGGTTAGTTCCAACAAAAATACAATATTCAGAAGTCGATATACTATCATTTATGGATCCAATACTATCCAAATTAGTGTATCCAACAATGTAATGACAACCATGATTTTTATATAATAATCCCATGTTTGGTGGCATTTACCAATATCTCAAAATTCTCATGATGTCCCAATGACTGGTTCGAGGGGAATTGAGAAATGGACTAACTATATTAACTACAAAGAATATATTTGATTAGATGACAGTTAGATAGTTTAGTTTTTCAGCTAGTCTTTTGTACTTTTGGCTTATGCAATGGTTTTCCCTAATCATTGGAGTCTTTTGCATTGATATCCATGGAAGGATCAATGGTTTGGCTTCCTACATACTATCGTTTTTATTAATAAATCAAGTTGTACTTTCATTGATAGGAGCAATGCCAAGGTGTGATCTAGCAATTTTGATTTTAAGAATATATTTCAATTGTCCCAAATCTGTAGTTTGTAATTGAGATTGTAGAAAGAACTTTAACTTTTGTATATCAATTCTATCATTTTCAATAATAATAATATTATTGGCACATACCATAAGGAGAATCAAACCTACATGTATGTGTTAATGGTAGACAAAATTATCTACTAAATATTGCTTCATGTTGAGTGAGATTACTTCTTTAGGGCTCATTTGATACCCTCTAATAGCTGATATAGTAGCAGCTAATGTTAGTTTATTACTTGTTTGATGCAGAAGACTAAGTCATTGGGTCGGCCTGCAAAATTGAAGGGGCTTGCTCTAGTGCATTGGATTACAACTTATTGATATTGTGACTGGAATGGTGCGATTATTTAATCGCACTCCAATTTTGAATAAGCAAAATGGCCAAAATATCTCTACTACCCTTGATTCTTTAGGCACAATTCCATATTTGCCCCCCATTAGAGTAAGTCCCTTCTTCTCATCAATAGAACACAAAACTTGTTTGTGTTTCATTTCGCACTCGATGAACCCTAATTCTTCCTCAAAATAGATATATTTGCCCTATCTCTTGAAACATGTTCAATTAACAAGCCACCATAGCTACCCATTCTAAGTTTAGTTGTTGTATGGGCTATTTT
The DNA here is from genome assembly GCA_014898725.1 of Jacaranda copaia. Taxonomy (NCBI): domain Eukaryota; kingdom Viridiplantae; phylum Streptophyta; class Magnoliopsida; order Lamiales; family Bignoniaceae; genus Jacaranda; species Jacaranda copaia. The sequence goes on along the minus strand of JACGDI010005492.1, from coordinate 1,536,332 downwards.
TGAGGTTTACTCGGCCAAATTTTTTGGGTTTCCTCTCTTATTCATAGAATGTGTTTGAATTTATTCTTGGGTTTAATCATGGGATTTGTTCCAGGTTGGTATGTGCTGCGCATTTATTTTTGTTGGTTGACTGAGAGGTTGTAAGTGACAGAAGGCTACAACTCGACTAAACTAATCTGGGACAGTATTTATTATAGGTACTAAAATCCTTCTTGTTTAATTCAAAACGTTATTAACTGTTTCAGCATAGCGTTTGGCACTATTTCTTATGGGTATCGAATTCCTTGTGGTTGAATTGAATTGTCATTTACTGTTTGACAGTAGCATTTTGCATAGTCGAAAGATTAAATGTTTATACTTTCAAGCTACTCATAGTAGCATATGCATAAAGTTATTTCCAAAATTTCTGTGTCAAAATAATCCTTCTATCTTCCTATTTATCTTGAGATCTCCATGCTTACTGTGCACCATACATATCCCCGCTTCCGAATCAGTTGGGGAGTGAGAGAATTATTTGATCTTTCAGCAATAAAGATTCTAATGCTCATTTATGATTCCCCTGTAGTAATGGCTAGATTTCTAGTTTAAAGCATTTTAGTCATACATTATCATATGTTTCTGTATTTGTTTTCTTTGTTTTGGTATTTGGAATAGTTTGATAAAATATATTTCTTTGTGGTCTTCCATATCACCTCAAATTGCGAAGAGTTGGAAAGCGTTGTAATGAAGTAACTATAGTCGATGTATTTTTAAGAACAATTAGTGTCTACCTATTAACCTACTCCCTAATGTTCTCATGTAAGGAAATATATCTCTCTTTATAACCTAATCATTTACGTTTGCTTTTCTTCATTCATTCCATCTCTTACAAGCATAATTAAATTTCCATCAATATTCTATTTGTTCTTTTGATTCAGAAGTATTATAAACATTAGCCCTTTCTTCACATCTATATAACTTCAGAACGTATATTTCTATACCAAACCAACTTGTAGGAAGTGTCCTAATATTTTTCATACAAAGTTGTTATGCCTACATCAAAATAGACCAACTCCTTCCACAATGAAAAGTTGAATGTACCAAGAAATATTATATCATACCTCTTCACTTTGCACTAACAATTGTTTTTGTTGGTGTTTTTGTGGAAGTTGATTGTTTGCTATTTGTTTCACTCTTGAATCTTTATCATTTCTTTCATATTTTAAATGACTACATAGTGTTTGTTTCTTGCATCATTCTCTTTTTTAATATGGTTGGGGAAATATATACTTATGTACCTCTTATCTTTACATAATGTTGTACATCTTGCGGCACATAACGTGTTTGTTTCAAAATACCTCATGTGGCTTAATAGATTTACACTAGCATTGCAATAGGTGATTATACAAGTATATTACCTTGGTTTTAATAGATTTTATATCTTTTGTCTTGTAGAATTTGTTTTAGCAAGCTCTTATGGATCGGTGTGCCAAAATCCACATTTTGATATGGATTTATGCTTTTTTTATGCAAAGAATAATATGCATGATGTTGCTCTATCATGCTTACCTCATATATTATGGAGATTGGACAATAGGAGAAATGTGTTGTTTAGTAAGAGGTGGAGCGTCATTTCTAAAATACTGAACCAACTAAAACATTTGAGACAGATAGTGGAAGAGAATGATCAAGCATGCTTAGATAACTTATGTATGGATAGAATTGCCTTTTGGCGGCTATGTTATTTGATGGAGCATGTAGGTGGGTTTTGAAATGAAACGTTTGTAGGAATCTTAGAAAAAGTAGCCACCTTTTTATCCATTCTAGAACATCATAAGAAAAATATGATCATTAAGTAAGATTTTAAACGATCGGGTCATACAATTACCAAGTATTTCAAACAATGTTTCAAAGCAATTATAAAGATAAGTCCCTTGCTACTCGTGACTCCTCAACCCATTGATGATGCTGTACTAATATGACTTGGAGATACTTTAAGGTATATTTAAAAAAATTAATTCTTAATTAAATTATTTGTATATATATATATTTAGATGTTGATGTGATGAAACTTTTGAATTTTGTAGGGTTATCTTGGTGCCCTTGATGGGACGTATATAGAGGTATGTGTATTAGCTATAGAGCAAATGCATTATAGGTCTAGGAAAGGTGAGATAGCACTAACGTTCTGGGTTTATGCAATCGTAACCTAAATTTTATCTATGTACTTATCAGTTGGGAGGACTCAAGTGCAGATAATAGGGTATTACGTGTCGCTGTGAACAAATCTAATGGGCTTAAAGTACCAGTTGGTATAACATATTTGATGTTACATTCTTTTAATTCTTCTGATTGGTTTATTTTGATTGTCAATGTAATCTATTTTGAAATTCGTGACTTGTGCAGGAAATTACTACTTATGTGACATTGGATATAACAATTGTGAAGGGTTTTGACTCTAGACCATTGAGTCAGGTACCACCTCGATGACTAAAGCAAATGGGGCACTGGTACCACAAAACCATCGCGAATATTTTAATATGAAACATGGTAGAGCACGTAACGTGATTAAGAGGGCATTTGGACTTCTTAAGTCAAGATGGACTATTTAAGGATTCCTACTTACTATCTAATCAAGATACAGACTTGATAATATTGGCATGTACATTGTTGCATAGTTACATCCGTGCATAGATGCCTATTGACCCATTCAAGGATCAGGTGTTGGTTCATGATGATGACACTTTATTGATGGAAATTTAAAATATCGACATGATTGAGGGCTCTATCGAGTGGAGCTTTCGACGCGATAACCTCGCTACTAATATGTACCAATTGTGGAGAGGGTTTCACTCGGCGTCTTAATAATGTTAATTCTAGACTATAATATTTATATTAGGTGAAGATGAATATCATTCTAGTACATGATCAAGGATGCTTGTACTATTATATATTAGTTGAATAAGTGAGAATATATTTGTCCAATCTAGCATGGAACATTTATGAGTTGTTGTTTGGTCCGATTTTTGCAATTTTAAATGCAAGACCTTATTTACAGTCCATTTTTAATTTTTAGTGTTATCTTTAAATATGTGCCCCTCAGTTACTTATTTATGATTCTATAAGTTGCATATGCCATTATATATATATATATATATGTTTATTAAAAATGATTATGTAATTCATTCTTTTACATTTTGACAAATTGATGTGATTAATGTTCTTGATAAGTTATGGCGCAGTTTGAATGTTCCTCTCACAATATAGATAGGTCAAGTAAAGCAACCACCATCCTACGGTGTTTCTGGACACACCAGGAGAAGGAGGCCTTGATAAAGGTGCTAAAGCTTTTACGGGTAGCTAGATGGTGGTGTGATGGCATATTCAAAGGCAAGTATATGGTAAGATTGGAGTTAATGATGGCCAAGAAATTCCTTGGTAGTGGCATCCTCATTAAGCATATAAAGTTGAAGTTGCAAGTGTGAAAGAAGACAAATGCTACGTTGAAAAGCATACGTGGTCATATTGGAGGTGGCGGAGCTACCATGAATCTCAATCTACATATGATTATTGTGGAGTTAGAAATAGTATGGGCAGAATACATTAAGGTACATATGTTAGTTGTATTTCCTTGCATTTGGAACATATGCTTAATTATGTTATTATGTTTATAAAAGTGTAGTTACAGCCAGTTGAATTTTTTTTTTTTTTTGGTAGATGAAACTTGATCCTCAAAGCTTAGAGGGAAGCCGCACCCTTGGCATGTGAGTTGGGTTGAGATATTTGATAATGATAGGGCCATAGGCAATCAATCATTTAATGTAGCTAACATTGTTCAAGAGTTGTTAGATGAGAGAGACAATTTGAAGGGCACAGAGATGTCAGCTGAGAACATGGAGGCAGCTACTAGCTTTACATCAAGCACTAATGCTGATGTTAATGTTGTATCCATCACTCTACCATCAGGCTCTAGGTCTAAAAGAAAAGCTTCCTCCACTAGCACGCAAAAGAGGATCGATCCACTCAATCTTGAATTTGAGAAGATAATGGGGATAGTGATATAGGAGACAAAAATGACTATTATAGGTGTTGCTAAAAAACTACTCCAACCGCCGGTTCCTGCACCTAATTTGGACTTTTCCTTGAGAACATCCTTTTTCAAAGTAGTCACAAAAGTCCCAGGTCTAAGTTTGGCTGATCAAATCCAGGCTACCCACCATGTAGCTCACAACAAAATTAATGTGGATGCTTTCTAGGGAATGAACAAAGATGCTAGGGCACTTTTTGTCATATTGCTCCTTTTGGGTACTTTTCACCCTTAATAGCGTATCATTCATATAGAAAAAAATGGCTGTTGGTTTACCCTTATGTTGTAGGGCATACAAAGGTAGGGTTACTTGCATAATTTGCTAGTAACATTCCATTTTGAGCCCAATTTGCTTCAACCTGTGATGTCTATGTTTTGTGCGTGATAAAAATTCGACGAATGATGCTTTATGTTTCTGGATTGTGACTGAAAGTTATTGAACTAATCTATTTGTTTTGATTACTGTCTATTCGGGTATGAAGAACTTATTAGTAGGGGTGGTAAATTTTGACACGATACGATAACATGACATGAATCAATATGATATTATTAGGTTTAGCTTGGGGGTTATTAGGTTAGGTCGACCCGATAAACAACATGATAATTATGGGTTGGTTTGTGTTGGGTTTTGGGTTATATGAAAACAACCCGATAATATGATAATAACCACATATTTTGGGCATTTTTAAATAATGATATGTTATTTTTGAACAATCTAACTCTAAATTGATTTATAAGAATTAATGATTATTATTTACTATGTAATTTTTGACTACTTGTTGATATTGGGATGATTATTAATCATTGAATAGGACGAATTGGACTTCTTTGCTAGAATTTAACTTCATTGTTGTAAAATTAAATTGTGCAAAACTTTTGGTTTAACATGAAAATTTGTATATTATTGATATTGTAGAGAAAATTAAATGAAGTCCTATTATCAAATTGCTTTATGATACAACGGTTGGGCTGCTAGAATCTAATGTTGACTTTTTTTAACTTTTTAGCATAAGTTGACTTTTTTCAAAATCTTGGTATAAATTGATTATTTTATTAAGATTCTAGTTGAACATAAAATGTGTAAGTTTTTTAGATGAATTATTAATGAAAAATAATCATATACTGAAAGGGATTGGTTCGAGTTGACATGAAAATTTTTAGATTGGGTTTAGGTTGATGCTTATTGGGTTGAGTGCTTATTGGGTTCGATTTGGGTTGAGCAAAATTTTATGATACCCCCACCTCAACTCGACATGAAACAATCCAATACGACATGATTGCCATTCTTACTTGTTGGTGTTATTGCCTAATTTGCTGGTGTATGTCCTAATGCTTATTTGGGCACATTGATAGGTAATGTACTATATATATATATATATATATATATTAGTTTTTCAGTGTTATCATTCATGTCAAATGGACCTACTACTTCTTGCAATAGTTGACTGTAATAGATGGCTGGTTTACACATTTGATGGCAATTAATTTTTGTGTTTTGTATGATCAATAACGTGTTTACTTGATGGTAGCCTCATTGTTTATTAGCCAGCTTTAAGAACGCTCCTCATCGTGTGGGGATGTTTAAGCAATCAATTGTTAATTTTTATATGTTACAACAACGAGCTTATTACGCATGTAGCAAGATGTAGTGAGCAAAAATTTTCTACTTTATTAGTTTTTTTACCCCATGGGTTAGTGGAGTGTATTGATTCCCTCCCCCTATTAGTTTATAAAGGATGCCATTTTTTCTGGACTCTCTCCACTCTCTCGAGCATTGCGGCGTTAGCAATTACAAAATGATTTGTGGTTGAGTAAATTATAGGCTCTGTAGATGACAAGATAAGTTGGGTAGAAACATTTGTGAAAGCAAGTGACTGACTGTGATTGTTATGTAGCATGTCATGAGAAATTTAATTTGTTATTGCTAAGTGACAAACAAGGTTCATGCACATCAGGTATAATTATTGTGCATTCATATAGAGAAAGGCCGCTTGAAAGTTCACTATTTTCAAACTAGTAGATGGATCACTCAAACAATTGACGGTTACATAGTTTAGAGGGAAATTTACAAAAAACAAATATACAAATGGAGCATGACATAATGGTTGAAAATAGAAGAATTAATGATATAATTCTGAATAAAATATGCAAATGGGAATCAAACCAATGGCATTTCCCAATGCCAATTCTGTACTTCACTTGTCCATTTAGCACTCATAGTTCTTGTCTTCACGTATATCATTTTTTGAAGAGATTGAAAATGATGTTTGGGAGCTCATTCATCTTCCACAAAAAATAGCAAAAATTAGGTTTAAGTATACATAAAACTGAAAATTTGGTAGTTTAATGTGCATATAGAAACATCTTGTTTGTAAAAGTCTTATATATATATATTTATATATACGAGTTTATTAATATAAATATATAAATATATAAATATATATAAGTAAATATATATAAATATATAATTAAATATATATTAAACATACATTTATAAATAGAGTAAATTCTAGTTTATTTGATAGTGTTTATAAATAATTAAATTAATATAATATTTAAATACTTAAGTATTTAAATAAATAAATATACAAATTAATTTTTTAAATAAATAAACCTATATTTAATGGACTTCCATCCAAAATAAAGAATGAAGGGTCATACTTACTATCCAATAAACGTATATTTAGAAATAAATATATACTCATATATATTCTTAAATTGTTTTTAAATAAATAAATATAATACTTAATTGTTTAAATTTTAATTTTGTGAACTCAGAGAGGCACAACCATTGGTTTTTCTACACTTTTATTATGCCTCTGCCATGTTTATAACTGTGAATTGTACGAGAGATGATGGTAATATAACATGCACCATTTAAAAAGAAACAAACATAAGTAAAACACTTACATAATTTTGACAATCATATAACAAGTAAGCAACACATTGGCCAACATTTGGTGCGAAGGTGCAATAATGTTAACAACTACTTATTGTAACAAACGTGCAACATAAAGGAAATAGAATGACTTGTGGATGTGAAATCCACATAGTACAAAGACAACAATTCAACTCTTAAATGATAAATTTTCAAATACCTCACTTCTATCTATGACGTTTGGGGTGCTAGAGAAAGATGCATGGGAGCTCGCTAGAACCCCAATAGGGGAAGCATTCATTAACCCTAGCAACTCAATTTCGTCATTTTCTGTCACAGATAATCATACCCACCAGAGAACAGACTCACGGTAAAAGGTCAAATCGAATTAGGATTCATGAACTTTATAAAGTCTTAGCATGCATCATCACACACATAAACCTTGGCCAAATTATTCTAGAAAGATGAAGACAAAGGTTGGCTTATGGGTGGTGTAGGGGATGCCAATGGTGCAGCAGGATTGTTGATCACATGCACAATAGGGTCAGTAGCACTATTGAATGAGATTTGTATGTTGTTTGTCTCTTGAAAGAGGTTAATTAGTTTGGGTTACTCAAAAATTTCCTAGAGCTTTGCCCACTGAGATTCCTCTCTGATCATGTATGCCTCAGATAAAGAAAATTTCTACAAAAAGCAAAATAGTTCTTCAGATAAGATAAGGAAAATAACTCGCAGCTCATTCAACTAGAACTTTCAAGATATACAAAATGAAAATATTGCCACGGTAATGTAGTCCCATATGTAGGGGTCGACCATCATCATATTGTGGTCCTCATTATGACGAACAAGTGATAATGAGATAAAAAACTCAAACACATTATGTCTCTATTGTAGATACTTGAAATGAGTGACATCTTCTTTGTCAGTTAAATTGGTTCCGAACTTAACATTAACTAACTGAATGCAAGAGGTAATAATTGCAACATTGGACCCATTGAGATGTCTTCCATCCAAATGAGCAAACCTCGCAAGTCGTCTAATGAAATCCCTCTCAATCTCTTTCACCTATAGTGGTAGGTAGAAAATTTGATCTTGACTTTGAGGATTTGATGGTGCCATATTTTATTAAGTGATGGAATTATGTTATTTAGAACCACTAAGGAAGATATTTAGAACCACTAAGGAAGATATGGCCTTTTCCTTATAATCAATACCAATGTGATCAAATATATTAAGTGTACACTCCATACTAATCAATTACACATTTGCATCACCACAACGAACAAGAAATGATTCTAGCAACAGCTTTGTGTAGGAGTGATCATATCAGAAGAAGTTTGTTGGTACTAATGTATGGTCAAAATATGAATTCATTTCACATCTAAACCTGAGGTAAAGCTGATGAAATTGAAACTGCAATGCAAAAGTGTTTAACCTAGTCTCTGCACCTTTAGAAAAAAATAAAGCCTAAGATTAGAGTCTAATATATTTGGCAGCACTCTTAGCTTTATTTTGTCAACTGCACATGATTGCACAAACACATGTATTTCGTGTGGTCACATGGGCACATCGAAGGCCACATCACATTGGGAGGGGAGCGATGAGCATAACAATGAAATTAGCATGTTCCTTGAGTTCTCCGTGATAAAATTTTGGATAGACCTACGTAATTATAACAAGCCACCGTAGCAATTGGATTAGTCACTCAATACAACCAAGTTCTAATCGGCTACAAGTATATTTTATATGTTAAATCATATTAAGTAGTGATACATTAAGGCAATGACATAATAATGACAATAGGGCTATTTGGATTTCACCTAATTTCCTCTCCACCAACTAATGAAAATCGAGAATTTTGGGATCAATCGAAGGTGAGGTAGCAAATGAAAAATGATTGCGATCAAGTACATGTAAAGCATAAACATCTTGTAATAATAACATCTCAACTAGGAGGGGAGTGCAATTTATTAAAATCATTTTCTCTTTCAATTGTCTATTATTTCCCCTAATAATATGCCTAACTTATAGTTTGGACCAATTTATATGTATATGTTTTTATATATAAAAACTAATCTTCTGGAATAAAATTATAAACTTTTAGTTTAATGCTTTCTACAAAATTAACATATTTGCATCAATATCAATCCACTTGTAAAGCAACCAAGCACCTATATTCAAATACATAAGCAAAACTAGGCGTGCATGGCTGCAGGCAGGTATAAAGCTACTGTAAAATAGGTGTGCACCTATTTTCAAATACATAATCAAAGCTACTGAAGTATCTCACATGCAACAGCTTGGAATAGATTTAATTAACAAGTTAATTTGGGTTCAAACTGTGGTTTATGTCCAAAGAGTTTAATTAATCTAATATTATGCTGTTTGAGACACAATTCTGCTACATATTCCTTCAACCCATAGCTAAAAACCAAATGAGCTATTATATATTTGCACAATAAAATCATATAAGAGGGCCATGAGTTTTTCTAATTAGCTAGCCACTCACAAGACAATTATTAAGGGGCTCAAAAGATTCATCCATAAACAAACACTTGGCACGATACCTCAGGAAGGTTAATACAAGTTGGTGACAATAATATATGTAGAATTGCACTAGTACCATATTTACACCAACCATCTCCATCTTTACTTACTTAAATTGATGTTAGAAAACCATCTTTCCTATGGCCAAACCCAATAACATACCAACAAAAGCAATAAAGATAACGCGCACACACAACCGACACAACTACCAAACAGCAATACATATTTTATGTTAGAGGAAAGGGGAGGGTTAAACGATTCAAGAATCACAAAATACAGATATTGATGCGAGGGACATGTATTTGAACCCTCGTTATTCTCTTACTGATGAAAGTAATTGCTATCCAGTTTACCTACATTACAGTTAGCTGAATGAGTGTGAACATAGGTACTAGAATTGCACAGCCTCGAAAATGCTTGTTTGTATGATCTATGCTCATCGTGTGAATAATGCCAATTGAGACCCTGGTACACATCCCACCATATGAAATGACCATTGTGATTACTGCCTTTGGGGCACTTGTAAAATGAATGTCCAGGGTTCTGAGATGTCCAAGATTGAAGTATGACCATAGGTCTATCCTTTCCTACTAAGGGTATTACGGCGAAGATTTCAAGTGCATTTGACAAATGCACCTTATATGAACACATTAAAAAACTAAATGATTGACAACAATTAGAAAAGATATACATAGGTATTCAAATCAGTACATTTGTCAATAATTCAAGCTATGTATAGGGGAACATGATTGTATATGTAAGCAAAACAAAAACAAAAAACATAAATACTATACAAATACCAAATACATACATACCAATTGTATGAACTACACAGTAAAATATAAAACACAAAAAACCAAATGGTAGTGAACTTCTTTGTGGTTAAGTTTTGGATGTATATATGTGGAGCATGTTAGAAGCGAAGGGACTTTCAAATGAATTTTATGCCAAATTCAAAGTTGTGGCTTCTATAATGAGTGTATATCTACTAAAATTATCTCTTGCAAGAGTAGTTAGGAATCAAACTCCATTACAATTAGTCTCCTATGACAGCAAAAGGACCAACATATATAAATGCTAAAGAATCCAGCTAAATATTGTTTTATGATTAGTGGATAGAGTCCATTTCATATTTTTTATTGTAAGCCTACAAGTAGAAAGGTTGTTTATTTCAGTATTCGAGTGGGTCAATAAAATTCAAAAAAATTCTTAAATTTTCTTGTTCGGTCTACTTTACTTTTCATCAGAGGGAGCAAATGTGTAACTTATAAAAGTATCAAACATCGTCTTTGAAGCTTTTTACAAACAAACACTAGCTTGTACTCCTATAACTAAGTTTCATCATTTAGGATCTCCTACTCTACATAATGCAAGTTTAGTTGTAGCCCAATTTAAGAAATATGAAATTAGTTCATAATCCAAACGAAAGTGATGTCTGAGAGATTTGTACTACTGACCAGAACATATGAGATTCCCTAAATAGCAAAAAGGAACACAAGTTGATAATTTACCAAAATACAAAGATCGAGGCATCAAAGAGACAAATAATGACATCTAAGCATTATCGCCCAAAATTATCTAGTGTAGCAAACAATCACAAGCACCAAGTATGTTGCCAAAGTATCAAAATTAAACTTAGCATAATCTCAAAGCCCATAAATCTTGTTGCTGCATAGCCAAGCCGACCAACACCAAGGAACTTCCATTTTACTCCCAATAATAAGGTTCATAGAATTCAAGACATTGAAAAAAAGCCTGGAAAGGAAATGAAATATAAGAGGAAGAAATGAGATACTTTGATGGGACTATAAAATGCACTTGTAGCCGCAATGTTTAGAGATGCCAGTTCTTTCTGCTTTCCCCTTTGGAGCCACAATTAGTAATTTGGGGAAAAAGGTCATGACTTTAGCATGCTTATGATGAGATTTCTTATTTCAGAGAAAGTTGATGAAACACATTTTTTACCTTGGTCTGGTTGAATGACAAAGGGCAAATTTGGCATATTATTTATAGTGATGGAAAACAAATGAGAGACTACATTAGCAATGGTTTAGAGTGGTAGCTAATCTTCTATCATAATCTTGTGTATCAAACGATGAAGTACAAGATGTTAATGGTGGCCAATATCTATTTTTAATCTCACTAATACAATAGCCTACATTATCAATATTCCAAATCAAATGAGGGCTTAGTATATTAACCAAACTAGGTGCAAGGATATTGACAACCGGAGAAAAAGATTAGAATACTCTAAGCTAAACATATGTGTGTTTTGTTTAGACACAAGATGTGCCTTAAGGTGGTTAATTGAGCTATCCAAGTTAGATTTCATGTACATCCATTTACAATCAAATATAGTTTTATAGGGGGAAGAGAAACTAGATCCCAAGTATCAGTTTGTGTAAGGGCACTCATCTCATCGTCCAATGTAGTTTTCCAACTAGAATGAAAAGTGCATTATGAACATTGATCAGAATAGTGGTAGAGTTAATAATGGAGATAAATAAAGAGAATATAGGAGTTGCAAGTAGGCTTACCTTTTTGAAGGACAATTGGAATATCTATATTAGAGGTTGGTTGTGGAGGAGGATATTTTAATGAAGAAGTTGATTTGTAAGGGCATGAAACATGAAGAGCTAAGTCTATCGTACTTCATCGAACATAAACCTGTAAGTTAGGATGAGATAGATGGTTTGTGATGTTTAAGTAATTGACACGACTCACACTCTAAGGAGTGGACAATACTCAAACTTGATACCAACTTCTTCAATTTGTTGAGGGAGAGGTGGTCAGAAACAATAGTGGGTGTAGAGTTTTGAGGTGGATGCCTAACAAACATTAGTAAATGATAGTGCAATTCCATAGAACCCTTGAGATTCACACCCTTTGCCAATCTTCTTTCCCATTTTCAAATCTTGAATGACAATAGAATTAGAAAAAACTTGTATTGTTGCCACCATGGACAAGTTATATTCATCTTGAATATATTGGGATGCAATGAATGAATCTAGTGTGATCTTTTTTCTTTTTCTTTTGCCAAGGCAAAAGTTGTCTCTTTGTCTTTCATATGAATTTGTCTTGTACTAGTGCTCAAGATAATGACAATTGCCTTCCAATACAACTTACTTTAAGAGATAACAATACTATAAATCTCTTCAACCAACAAACTAAAAAAGTATTGAACTATTTTTTGAAACTAGAACTAAAAATGTTGTGGTGTTATGAACACTAAGAGATATGGTGCAATTTAATGGATGAAATGAGCAAATCGGGGGGTCTTTATAGAGTTATTGAAAAGTTATTTTTGAATTGACAAAACTATTAGAAAAGTTTTTATTGAATTAGCATATTTTTTTAATAGAGTAGGTTGAAATATCTGTTGTACTTATTTTACAATCAATCACAACTATTAGAGAAGGTATGTTAATAAATAATTATGTCATTTCACAACTTCCCATGTATTTCTTTCTAATTTATTTGGCATTGGTTGCTTTTCACTTTCTCACTTTTCCATTTGAACAACTTACTCATTTAAGTGGCATGTTCTTGGTTTTAATTTCTCATTCAAGTCAAATTAATTTTGAATAATTAAATATATTATTGACATCTACTTGATTGCAATAATTTAAAATATTTTCATTAGTAACAAATAAAACTGTTTTAATTAACTAGTCAACTTTGGTCCACCCAACTTTTTAATACTAATTTCCAACAATTTCATTTGATATTTACATTTATAACAACATAATAAATAATATTAATAAAAAATAATAAATTTAAACCAATCAAATGAGTTTCATTTTCAAAGCCATTTTTCAAGCTTAAATAATATAACACATATTCACATATTTTTGAACAACATCTTAGGATTAAATTTTGTCCCATCTCTCTCTCTCTCTCTCTGATCAATCAAGTAATCCCTTTATATAAGTTGATTTACTTTTCTTTTTTCTATTTCCACCATATTATTTTATAACAACTTAAAGATATGCTTACTATAATGTATCATAAATTAAAATAAATCCACACAAATATAAAGAACATCATACTAGCTAGTAAAAAAAGAAATTAACTATTTTAAATTTATATATTTAAAAAATATGCATGCGTGAGTGTGCTAAAAATTTAATATTAAAATACCTTACTGTTGTGTTAGATGCCCAGTTGAGGCCCGAGTCTTTCTTATCTCATAACAAAAGCAAATCGCAACACCGTAAGGGCCGAAACCGTCCAATTCAACTTGCTCTATCAGTATTTTTACCATCATTATGATGTTTGCTTATATTACCAACCAGTATTTTTACCAGCATTATGATGTTTGCTTATATTACCAACTTCTTTCAAGAAATTTTGCTTAACCACCACAGACAGATGTCAACCCGACGGCCGAGGGACTTCCTCCTCCTCCTCTTCTTCTTGTTCATTTTACACTTCCTACAGTTGATTACTTGTGGCTATTGCCACTCAATCAAGAAACCAAATCTCAATCTACAATATCCATGCCGTTACAACTATTACCCCTTCTGCAACACCTCCCTCTCTCTCAAAACCAGAGCCCAATCCCTCGTCTCCCTCCTCACACTCGACGAAAAAATCCAGCAGCTCTCCAACAACGCCTCCGCCATCCCTAGGCTCGGAGTTCCGCCGTACGAGTGGTGGTCGGAGTCCCTCCATGGGATTGCCTCTAATGGCCCAGGCATATCCTTCAACGGCACTATCAAATCCGCCACAAGCTTCCCCCAAGTCATCCTCACGGCCGCCGCCTTCAACCGCAGCTTGTGGGCCGCGGTTTCTTCTGCCATTGCGGTGGAGGCCATGGCGATGCACAATGTGGGCCAAGCTGGATTGACGTTTTGGGCGCCGAATATTAATATTTTTGGGGACCCCAGATGGGGGAGGGGCCAGGAGACGCCGGGGGAGGATCCTATGGTTACTTCTGCTTATGCTATAGAGTATGTCAGAGCTTTTCAGGGGGAGCACTCTAGGGCAGCTGCGGGGAGGGATGGATACAAATTTGGGCTCCAGAGGAAAGTTCTGAGAGATGATAATGATGATGGTGATGAGGATAGATTAATGTTGTCTGCTTGTTGCAAGCATTTCACTGCTTATGATTTGGAGAAATGGGGGCAGTTCACTAGATACAATTTCAACGCCGTGGTAAGTTTTCTCTGTCTTGAACTATTTATTTTACATGATTAATTTGGTACCTTTTGTTTTTCATTTTTGAGTGTTCATTATGGGGGAAGAACATGATAGAGTTGGTTGAACGAGATTGTATTTATTGGATTTGATAAATTTTCATGCTCATTGCCACTTATCTAGCTCATATATAACTAATAAATCCAAAAGCCATTATTCTCAGCTAACTATCTGTTCAATTAAATCGTTTGTTTTTCTTCTTTTTAGCATAAGTGCATCGATGTAATTTCTCATGAAGTCGGTAAGCTGAATTATTGGGTACTGAATACTAGTACAACTGATTGGATCATGCAATATTGAATCTTGCCCATTGAGCAATGCCTGAAACGAATAATTGTTAAATTGTCTGGTGATTTAAAGGGCTACTTTGTGTAAATAGCTTTAGTTGGTCAGAATTACAGGTATTACAATTACAGGGAATTGATCACTTCATGGGCAAAAGCTCATAACCATTAATTGTTTAAGGAAAAGAAGGTGTAATTTTCATTTCAGATTGAATTGAGGAAATTCAGAGCTTAGTCATCTCTATTTTAGGTCAGTAATTTCAGTTGAATTGAAGGAAATTCAGAGCTTAGTTGTCTCTGTATTAGGTCACTGATCAGGATATGGCAGACACATACCAAGCACCATTCAGAAGTTGCATTCAGCAGGGCAAGGCAAGCTGCTTGATGTGTTCATACAATTCTATTAATGGGGTACCTGCATGCGCCAATCATGATCTCTTACAAAAAGCACGAATTGATTGGAATTTCAGGGGGTGATATTTTCATCTGTTTATCTAATGAACAAAAAGAATTCTAAGTCAAATCCTATGCAAAGACTTATGCCTGTGTCCTCAATACTCTAATAACAGATACATCACTTCTGACTGTGATGCCGTGGCTACAATTTATGAAGACCAGAAGTACACAAAAACTCCAGAGGATGCAGTTGCAGCTGCTCTAAGAGCTGGTTTTAAAGGCTTTCATTAGATATGTTGGTGATATTGAGCTAAATTTGTAGTTTTTGTTTCAATAACTAGTTTTGAATCTTTTACAGGAACGGACATAAATTGTGGAACTTATATGTCTCGCCACATGATATCTGCAATTGAGCAGGGGAAAGTGCTGGAGGAAGATATAGATAGAGCACTCGTCAATCTGTTTTCTGTTCAGCTCCGGCTTGGACTCTTTGATGGAAAGCATGCAAGAAATCAGTTCAGAGAATCCGGACCTCAAGATGTATGTACCTCTGAGCACCGGAAATTGGCTCTTGAAGCAGCAAGGCAGGGTATTGTGCTCCTGAAAAATGAGCAGAACTTCCTGCCGTTGGATAAGCATGGTATCTCTTCACTAGCCATTATTGGTCCATTGGCCAATTCAACCAATCTGGGTGGCGACTACACAGGTTTGATCTTTTCATGCTTACAGTTTACTTAATCAGTGTAATACTGTTGTCTGTGGAACTTATTGAAAGATGAAATAGTAATTTTTTGACAGATGAAATAGTAATTTTTATTTGAATCCTTGGACACATTCATATTGTAACCATTAGTTCAATAAAGCATTTCCTGCACCCTAATTTTTCTATGAAAGTGCATATTCAGCGCTGTTAGTTTCTTTCTTTTGCACCTTTTTATTCAGAAACAGAAAAAAAGATAAAAGTGCTCAACTTAGATATTGTTAGCTGATATGCTTAAAAGATTTAAGATTTTGCTGTCCTTTACAACTTTTTCTTTTTTGAAGGGGGAAAGGTTAAAAAAAAAAGGGGATTATGGCCACAACTTTAAATCTGTTACCTAATATTGTTAAAAGAATCAGGATTTTTTTGTTTTACAATTTACAGGAGTCCCATGCAACCCAAGGAGTATCCTTGAAGGACTTCAAGAATATGTAAACAATATCTATTATGCTGCTGGGTGCCAAGACGTACCTTGCAACTCAAGCTCTGATTTTGCTGAAGCTCTATCTGTTGCTAAACAAGCTGAATATGTGGTTGTTATGGCGGGGTTGGACTTGTCTCAAGAAACTGAGGATCTTGACAGATACAGCCTTCTCTTACCAGGGTATCAGATGGCACTTGTTACTGCTGTTGCTGCGGTTAGTAGGAAACCACTGATATTAGTTCTTACTGGTGGCGGACCAATTGATGTCACATCTGCTGTTGGAGACCATCGTGTTGGTAGCATTCTTTGGATTGGTTATCCTGGGGAGACTGGGAGCACAGCACTTTCAGATGTCATCTTTGGGCACTATAATCCTGGTTGGTACAAAATCCTATCTTCA
This sequence comes from Jacaranda copaia, assembly GCA_014898725.1. Lineage (NCBI taxonomy): Eukaryota > Viridiplantae > Streptophyta > Magnoliopsida > Lamiales > Bignoniaceae > Jacaranda > Jacaranda copaia. The sequence continues at coordinate 1,519,378 of JACGDI010005492.1, read as the reverse complement.
GATTCTGCATTGCTACATGTTTGCTATAATATTGTCTGATAACAAGAGAAGTTCTTATTGACTTTGCTTAGGAAACAAAATTGCATAAGAAGGAGCATAATAAGCCAGTGCATACGATCAGATATTTATATCATTAATTATCAAAATTATTTTGCTTCACTAGTATATTTGAAAATTTTATAGTTCACATAAGTTATTTTAGCACGGCCATTTGCGGACAAACACTAGAAACTGACTCAATAACATGATTTGGCCTTTGCAAAAACAGGCGGGAGGCTACCCATGACTTGGTATCCCGAGTCATTCACCAGTGTGCCGATGACTGATATGAATATGCGAGGTGACCCCTCTCGCAATTTTCCAGGAAGAACTTATCGGTTTTACACAGGAGATAGAGTATATGGGTTTGGATATGGGCTGAGTTACACAAGTTTCACTTACAAACTTTTATCTGCACCACAAAAATTGAGTGTACAGGAAGCCATGAAGTCTAGACTACATAGAAACATGCTTTACCAGAGAGGCAGGGACCTCAACTATATATATGTTGATGAGGTATCATATTGCAGTTCATTGAAGTTCCAAGTGCGGATCTCTGTGACAAACAATGGAGATGTTGATGGAAGTGAAGTCGTGCTTCTGTTTTCAAAAGCATCAAAAATTTTCAAAGGTTCTCCGGAAAGGCAGCTGGCCGGATTTGAGCGTGTCCACATATTATCGTATGAAACTGTTGAAACTACCTTTCTGGTTGATCCCTGTGAGCATCTTAGCTTTGCAGATGAGCATGGAAGTAGAATATTGCCTGTTGGTGATCACGTTCTAACATCCAAAAATATAGAGCACATTCTGTCAATTGAGGCATGATACTAGGTTACATTCTTGCCGAGTGGTGCTTCTATGTCTCTTCTGTGGCTTCCATTTTTCTAAACAACATGCCGCTGGTCTGTTGCTCGAGTTCTACTGCACTATTGCCAGTGAACAGCAAACAATAATGAGAAGCTACATTTTCCTTTATTTGATATTGAAAATAATGTGCTTTGATGCTAGATTCCATTTTACTAAATCAAAGAATCTGCGGAATAATTTCGTCATTCTTTGATTCCTGTATTATTTGTTGGCTATGGAGAGATGGACAATAGGATATAATTAAGGGTGTAAACGGATATTAAACTAATTGGATATATTGTTTTTATATTCGTATTTGTTTAGCTTTTCGAATATTCGAATATGAATACGAATTTGATAGATATTAAAAAATGATATTTGAATCTTATCTATCGTATATCGGTCGAATTCGAATGTATATGTATTTGATTATAATTATTCAGATTTATTTATATTTTATTAAATTTATTCGTATTTGAATTATTTTTTGTATTCATATTCAATAATAATTATTTAAATATTTATTTATAAATATCTAAATACATAAATCTATGAACTTATAATAAATACATATTTCAATTAATAAAAGGAATTATATAATTTCATTAGAAAGAAAGCAATCAAACAAATAATATAATTTTTAATTAATAATTAACTTTATAATTGATTATTAGTACTTAATAATAATAATAATAATAATAATAATAATAATAATAATAATGTATATTGATTATAAAGTTAACTTACAATAATTGTGTTGATTAATTTTATTCTTTAATTTTTTTCTATGTTACAATAATTTTTCAAATTTATTCTTTTTTCTTCTCAATTCTTTAATTATAATTTATATATATAAATATATGGATTATGAGATTTTTACCAAAAAATATAAATAATATATTATTTAATAAATATGTATTCGGAATGAATATTAAATGAATCGGATACGAATTTACCATATCTATATTTATTTATAATCGGGTATCTACTAATCGAATACGGATAATATCCATTTTAAACGGATGCGGATAAATTTTAGATAAATAGATACGAATGTGAATGGTAAATAAATTTAGAGTTTGGGCTTGAGGTATCCATGCAAAAGGGCAGCTTGGTGATAATTCTCAAAATATACACACACAAACACGCGCCATAAATCTCTTCATTTTCTCTTTCAAATTTATCGAGTGTATGGAAATTTGATTCAAAACAAAATCAAATGAGTTATTGTGTTAAGCTCAAATGTTCCTCTTACTGGTTTGGTATGATCTGGTATATGGGTATTTCCTTACTTCACATTTTCTCTGTCCCAAACAACCTCATGTTTGTAGAGCAGGAACCATATCGCATGGATCTTAACTGCTAGGCTCTGGATCAGAAATGAACCATATCACATGGAACCATATCCCTCTTATCCAGACCTCCACCCAGACAACTACCCTTATGATGAACAATACAACTTGAGTTGATTTAGAAGACTGTCGTGCAACTTTACCAAATCGGAAGGGAGCACTAAGTTACGTAAGATTACAGCGACAGGATACGACTAATTGGTATAGTTCATGAAGAAGAGCTTCTTTTGATTTTCAAGGGTTTTTATTTTTTCTTCATAGTCCCCTAGAATTGCAGGAATCTGGACACTTCCATGTGGTTATCTTCCCCTCTATTCACGGCTGACTCATTCTTGCTCTTATCAATCAGTTTTGGTTTTGAAGAAAATCCAGTTATGAACAAAGAAATTAACTTTACATATATGAAGCAATAGTTATCTTGAATACACCAACATTAAAAGCAAGAAAGTAGCTGTGGAATGAAGTTCAGTCCTAAATTTAGTTCCATTGCATAAGCTTTTACTTCAAAATGTTAAACAATTTTTGACATATGCCAATTAACTGGTCATGAACTGAGTTTTCTTAAAAATTATGTGAAGAGCGTCAATTATAAGAGATAGAAGCGATTGTAATATGGCGGGTGGGGAAAATTAAACTATTGCCCATTTTGATTTCAATTCATTTATTATGGGGTTTGTTCATTTGGTCCATTATTTATGATTTTTCACATATTTGATCGTTCAAGTTGATTTTTCAATCAAATTCGCAATTTGCCTAGTTAGCTCTAATCAAACTCAAAATTTGGTCATTTCTTGTCATTTTTCATGTGAGACCATGTCACCCGCCATGTGTGATGCCACATCACTATCACCCGCCATGTACGATATCACATCACTTTAACTCATTAATAAAAAATGCTTAAAACCCATCAATAGAAAATATACTAAAAAATATTAGATATAGACACATATATGCAATGCAAAAATATAATATCATATAATATATATATATATATAAATGATGAGGTAGCTAAAAAATATTTGCCTTTTTCTTCGCCCAAAAGCTGCCCATAGATAGTGATAAAAATTATAGTAAGAAATGGGCTTACAATATACTAGACCAATAAACATCATTTAATTAATAAGCACCCATATCCCTTGAAAACCCGCATACCCTTTAAAGCGGATTGGATCTGAACTGCAATAACCAATTTACAATATGATTTAATCTCAGCCATACATTCAGCATAACATGAAGCATATAGATCATGCCACCTAAACTTTCCTAATTTGGAATGTAGGACTAATATAAACACACCACTTGGCTTTGTTCCTATGATACGTACATATCACTTTCATATTTACTCTCTAATATTCCTTTATTTTCCCAAAATATTAACTTGAACGTTGGAGGATTTTTGTTGGGATCCCGTTCAATGACCCATAACGACCTTGCTTTGATTATAGGCTCTTAAACCTCAAGAATTATTGGAATACTTATGACACGATTATACCTTGAGGCTAGGATCACTCCTAACCCCATATAATTTGGCATTGTTTGTAGGAAACTTTCCTTTGTCTTTGAGCCTAGTTGAGATCAAACATTATGAATGATCACCCAAAAAAGTAGCACTCCGCCTCATCTACCACGCCACTAGATGTAGTGACCATCTTGACCTTACCACCAGCCACTACTTTTACCCCGTTGGTGAATTCAAGCTGCAAGCTTATATAGATATCGCTGGTAGATCTCCAAAAAATGATGGATGGTTAGGGGATGAGACTGTTAGAGAGACATCAGGCCAGGGCCTTTTCTTTTTCATTTGGACCCATGACCCATGAGGCTCATAGCATAATCAAACTAAGACAACTATTCCAAAAAGAATAGTAGGTCAATCCACAACATGAAGCTAGGCATGAATAAGTTGATGAATCAAGAGAAATTATAAGCCAAGCACCCAAATCTCAACTCCAAATCTACATGATAGAAGAAAATAATTGATCCTAGAGGTTTCGTTCACATCACAAACATACTAAAGTCGAGGGTCTTAGTGAGCTTGTTGAACAAGTTGTTAGAAGAGATGATGAAGTGAGCTAAGGGTCATCCTCACAAAAAAGGAAACCTTTTGAAGTTGGGATACTAGTAGTGATGTTGCAACCTAGATTTAAGATACCAAATCTCCCAAAATATGATGGCAGTAAGGATCCACAAAAGCACCTGACCTCCTTTGAAAGCATCATGTAGTTCTATAGGTAGTTTGATGCTATAAATAGTAGAATATTTACACTTTGTAGCCTCTAAGGTCTATCTCGACCTATGATCAACTATGTAAAATGAGAACAAAAAGATCAACTACTTATCTCTTCACAATTAAACAATGGGAGAATGAAACACTTAGGGTGTTCATTAATAGGTTCAGTAATGAGGTCTTGGAGGTCCCAATCTTGGGGTGGACATGATGGTTAGCATTCTCATAAATGGGTTGAAAAAGGGACCACTAGCATTCACATTAGTTAGAGAACCCCCTGAGAAGTTAATATGACAAAGGAAACAGAGTGGAATCAAAATGTAGCAAAATTTTCAAAGAGAGAACATAGAGGATGAGATAAGGAGGACTAGAGTAGGAGGAGACATAGTCATGAGTTACCTTGATCTCCTTGATATCAAAGGTACAATAATTACATACCATTGACAACATCGCTGGGTTAGGCTTTGATAGTGATAAAGAATAAAAACTTGCTACAATGGCCCATGAAAACTCAGCTAATGCCTAGCAAAAAATATTCTAACAAATACTATAGGTTCCATAAGGATAAAGATCGTGATACTAAAGAATGCTTTCAACTCAAAGATGAAGTAAAAAAACTGATAAGAGAGGGTCACCTCAAATAGTTTATGTAGAAGATCGTCAACTACGGAGAATCAAGTTTCAAGGGTAGATCTCGATCCGTTAGTCGAGATTGAATTGAACACAAAGATAAAAAAATAAAGAAAAGATGAACTGCATCCCCACCACTATGATGATAATTTACCATGAAAAGAGGTGATAAATATGATCGTTGGTAGGCCAACATGAGGTGATTCATCTAATGCAAGGAAAAGATATATATGCACCATGAGATTATCCTAACCTCAAGAAGAAACCTATGTTGGTAACACGATGCGATCATCTTTGATGACATTGATGCAGATGGAATCATGTTGCCACATGATGACCCAATGGTGATTACTATCAATGTAGCTAATTTTGCATTTCACATAGTACTAGTGGACAATAGGAGCTCTATAGATATTATATTCTTGGATGCTTCGAGGAAAATAAAGTTAGATGTGACCATGATCAAGTCGATCCACACCTTATTGCTAGGATTTGGAGGGATAGAGGTCATGCTTGTTGGAAAAATAGACTTGCCCATAACTTTAGGGATCAAGCTAAAACAAATACCATGATGATCAAGTACCTAGTAGTAGATGCAATATTCGCGTATAATATGATCTTGGGAAGGTTTGGTATGAATCAACTCAGAGTAATAGTATCCAAATTCCACTTAAAGATGAAATTCTCAATCAAGAAAAAAATAGGAAAAGTTTGGGGGGATCAAAAGGTCATAAGATTCTATTATAATATCTCAGTCAAATTAAGATAGGGTAAAAAGGTAAAAGCTACTCAAAAAGAGAAAGACCCTATAGACGAAAAATTTAAAAGTGAACTAGTGAAGAGAAAAGTAGATCACATTGAGCCCTTATATTACAAGATGATAAATTTGTTCTTTGAAAATCTAGAGAAGACAACATGGATCAGATAATAGATGCCTCATCATTTACAGCTAAACCTCATAGACTTTCTAAAGGAAAATGTTGATATTTTTGCATAGAGCACATCTGACTTTAAAGGAATCGACCCATAGATCATTGTTCATAGACTCAATGTTGATCTAGAAGCTAAACTATTCCAACAAAAGAAAAGGAGTTTTAGGGTCAAGATGAACGAGATCGTAGAGTAGCAAGTGAGTAAAATGTTAGAGATGAGTAATGTTGTTGAGATACACTATGCCTATTGGCTATCTAATATTGTGATCATGCCAAAGCCAAATGATAAATGGAAAGTGTGTACTGACTTTACACAGTTAAATAAGGTTTGTCTAGAAGATCATTATTCACTACCTTAGATTGATAGATTAGTGGATTCTATTATTTGTTGCGTGATCTTGAGCATGATGGACATATATTAAGGATACCATTAGATCTTCATGGTAAAAGAGGACATGGTGAAAACAACTTTCATCATAGAAAAGAGATCTATTGTTATATGGCATGCTATTTAGGCTTAAGAATGTGGGGGTGACCTATTAGAGGTTGGTGAATTAGATGTTTAAAGATTTTACTGGAAAGACCATGGAGGTTTACATAAAGGACATGTTGATCAAAAGTTTCAAACAAGAGGATCATATCTAGTACTTGCATGAAATTGAACTTTGACAAATGTACCTTTGGAGTAAGAAGTGGGAAGTCTTTAGGGGTATCTGTTTGTATAGAGAGAGATCGGAACGAACCAAGAGAAAATTAAGGCTAGCATAAGCATGCTTTCACCCAAAATGATGAAAGATGTATAGAAGTTGATGGGTAAGATGGTGCCATTGAATAAATTCATCTTGAGATCCATAGATAAGGGTCTTTTTTTCTTCAAGATCCTGAGGAACATAAGGAAGTTTGAATAGATCCTTGAATGCGAAGATGTCTTTATAGTTTTGAAGACACACTTGTCCTCCTTGTTATTCATTGCAAAGCCAATCAATTGGGAACCTTTATATCTTTTCTTAGCTATTTTAGAAGTTGCAATTAGTTCAATTCTAGTTTAAATTGATCAGAAAGAGCATAAACTAATACTATACCAGCAATTTGTTGCAAGGGATAGAGAAGAGATACACTATAATTGAGAACCTAGCTAAGCTTGGTAACTACAACAAGAAAACTTATCCTATATTTTTAATCTCTCAGGATTGTGGTAATTACCAACTAACAATTAAAACAAATGTTGGCAAAGCTAAATTATCTTTTGAATAATGTTAAAATGGTTAGTAGAGAGCTAGGAGAATTTGACATTGAATACTTACCTAGAGCAGCGATTCATGCCCAAGCGTTGGTGGACTTCATGGTTGAGATGGCGCAAGAGGAGCCTAAACTCAAATCAAGTGTAGAAGTATGGATGCTATATGTTTACATGTCATTAATGGCCTCTGGTGAAGAGCTAGAATATTGCTACAACAACCAAGGAAAGTAGAAATTGAGATTGCATTAAGGTTGAACTTTAAGGTCGCTAACAACATGGCAAAGTATGAAGTATTAGTAGCATGGATGCAAGTAGCCCTAGACTTGAAAATAGAGAACCTAATTATATGCACTGACTCACGATTGATGTCAAATCAATTCCAAGGAGCATATGAAGCAAGAGAAGAAATGATGAGCAAGTATTTGGACTGGTTAAAGATTTGGCAAGGTCATTCATGACCTTCCAATTATAGTAGTTTTCGAGAATAGAAAATGAAAGAGCTGACGCATTATCAAAATTTGCCAACTTGAGTTCAAGCATAAAGACTCGTGCCATCACATATAGAGTGGTGCAGGAATTGGTGATTTAGACCAAGGATAAGATGATGACTCTGGTGGGAGTTGCCCAAATCGAACAAAAGAAACCCAATTGGAAAGATGAGATAATGCAATATCTAATAGATGGGTAATTACTTGGTGATCTCACAAGATATGCTGGAGTTAAAATTAGATCTAATAAATTCATGGTGTTGAATGGAGAGTTGTACAAGAAATCACTCGAGGGATCATTGTTGCAGTTGAATACTTCACCAAACGGGTGGAAGTGAGGCAGTTGCCAAGATCACATAAAATGATGTCATCAAATTCATATGGAAAAACATCATTTGCAAGTTTGGGGTCCCTAGGATTTTGATCTCAAATAGTGGAACACAATTTCAAGGGAAAAAATTGGAAGTTGGTTTTAAGAATAGTTAATTTAGGAAAAGTTCACATTTGTGGGTCATTCGCAATCAAATGGTCAAATCGAGGTAACTAATAGGACATTGTTGTAGACAAGAGTAGGAGGATGTAGGGCAGAATGGGTTGATGAATTACTTGTTATCTGTTGGGCATATTGAATGGCACCATGAACCTCCACTAATGAAACTCTTTTTTTGTTTCTAGTATACAGGTTAAAAGCTATCATACCAGCCTTGATGGACAAAGCTCATAGTAAGCAAGTCATAAAAAAAGTTTTAGGTGGGTGATCTCGTATTAAAGAAGGTTGAGGTATCCAAACATGTTTAGAAGTTAGATCTCAATTGGGAAGGCCATTGTAAGGTTATCAGAATCACTAAGATATGATCATATTGTCTACAAGACCTTGTAGGATTGGATTTACCAAACTATGGAATGCATATAACTTGCGTAAGTTTTTTGCTCAATGTAAGATTTCATTTCAATACCTTTTGAAGCTCTTGATGCTTTTTTGGTGTGATAAATTTTAATGCAGAAATGGGCCCTCGAAGTCAACCTTCGACTTCAAGTAGTAGCAACGTCCGACTATCCTGAAGTTAGGATTGCCTAACCAAATGGGTCCAGGCCACTAGATCAGCCACCAATGGCCCAATACTATCTTAGGCGTCCTATTGGCCTAAAACTTCCCAAGGGCATCCCTAAGGGTAAGATATCATGATATAAGTAAGAAAGTCTGAACAACCAACATAATTTATATGCCACAATCTCCACATGGAACAAAATAATTTTAAAATCATTTATGAAATCATTACAAAATCAATAATGGTCTAATGAGACAATCAAGAATATCTATGGTTAGTGACATGACCTCACAATCATTATCGTTAAATATGTCGATTGGCTCGATAATATATAGTCAAATCACGCTTTAATAATTTTGATGTTTTAAAATTTTCATAGCTCAATTTATGAGTCAAAATTCAATTCAAATGAGAATTTCAGAAAATTCCACTCAAATGACACATTTGGAAATTATTTTTGAATAGAAATATTAGTAATAAAAAAAATATTATTTTCAAATTGATATTTAAGGATAGCTTTGGAAGAAAGAGCAACATAAAATATTTGACTAATTTCTTGAATTCAATGCATGAGTCCGAAGATAAGTAATTTACAAATAAATGAGCACAAGATAATGAATCCGTTTTTTTAATTCAAGCAAGAACGATCAAGCAACCATATTTACTATCGGTAAGTTCTTTCCCCAGTAAGAATATCTTGTCTTATTGAGAATAGATCTCATCTTATGTCCAAATAGCAATGTCAAAAGCCTCCTATTGGCCATGAATGCTTTGATACCCATCATTATTTTCAATTTAAAATATGCTATAAGTATTGATGTTATAGTATAATATTTACTAGTAATAAATACAATAATTTGAACATTTTAATTATATTCATTCATTTATTCCCTTGCAAGTATCCATTCTATTTGATATTTTTATTGTGGTATTCAAACATAATAACTTTCTTTTTTTTTTTTTATCATCTAAATCTAAATATTAGGTTCATTTGGTAACAATTTCAGTTAGGTGACCGAAAGTTCTATTTTATCATTGAGGTTCAAGTAGTTCTACACACATATTTCCATGATTATTCTAGCTAGGCGAGGGATCAATTATCTCCTAGTAATTGATATGTGAAAACTTTAAGGTCAAAATTTTGCTCGAGTCTATTTCTTTAAATTAGTCTACTTAACTATGATGGTCAATATTTATCTTAATTTATAGTTTTAGCTTCTTAAGCACTTCACTTTTCTTTGGTTAATATCAATTAGTCCTTATATCAATCATGAGCCAACATTTCCCTCTTATTGTCAAATTTAAAATAACATTTTTTGTCCAAATTTAACATACACAACTAGGGGTGTAAATGAGATGAGATTATTTATGAACGGTTCAAGCTCAGCTTAATGAAAGCTTGAATTCGGCTCAAACTTAAACGAGCCGAGCCGAGCCGAGCCAAGCTTGATAGTATTATATTCGACAGGCTCGTGAGCCTAAACGAATTTTTTATTATATATATATTATAATAATAATAATAACAATAATAATAATAATTTTATTTTTAAGAAAAAATAAAATTATTTAAAAATTGAAAAGAAAAACCCTAAGTTTTTATTTTGATTGGAAAATATGTAATTTGAAATTTGATAACTATTAGAATTGTATTGGTATTGTTGGATTATATTTTTATAATGTTATTTATGGTATGATATTTATTATTATAAATTTTGTTTCAAGCCTAAACGAGCTCGACGTCGTCTGAGCTTATATGAGTTGGAGCACATCTGAGCTTATAGAGTTCAAACTCATCCAAACTTATACGAATCGAGATTTATCGACCTTCAACAAGTCGAGTCGAGCCTGAGCCTATTCTAACGAGCTGAGCTCGAGCACGGTTATTTAGGCTCGCCAACTCAATTTTTTGTTACAACACTGTTGGGCTAACCAATTTGGCCACAAACCACCTAGCACTGCTTTAGTACTGTTGTCTACCACCATTGGGGTGAAATCCTGTCCAGCCAAGAGACATGCCTTGACCAACTGCAAACCACTACCATCTAGCTATTTAATTTCTTAGAAAACCCACCACTAGTTGCTATGGTCTACCACCTGCTTTGTACTTTAATTTCTCCACACCAGGTAGTCCAAAGGTGAAATTGAAACCACCACTATTCTCCTATTGTTAAAACTATCACAAGCCTTCCACTAATGTTAAGTTATGGTCACCAAAATCATGAATGCTACCACCCTCGCCGCATGTCTCCATTCGGCCTTTAATTTTTAGAATTCCACTAGGTATTTCAAGGTGTTTTTTGTACCAACTTGTTCCTCATGATGAGAGAAAGGTATTGATCGATTTAATTATGTGTTTAGCAACAAATGGTGAGGTTGTAGTGGAAGAAAGTTTTGGGTCTCTTAGTGGAAATTAGAATGAGTTGTAGGTGTGTTCTTATATAATTCTCAAGTGTTGAAAATTGCAACTTAGCCTCAAGCCTTTTCCACCACTTATAATTAGGTCCTTCAACTTTTGAGTGCTTTATATTGACTCTCAATTTTGCTATTAGGCCCTTAAACCTTTGATTTTGATCTTTTCAACCTCTAACATTTGAATTTTTTACCAACTAGGTTACTGTCTTGTTTTTAATGTAGTTTTTTGATTCCTAATAATTATATTTAAGCTCTAATCAGTTTAATTTATTTTAAATTAAGGCTATATTTTAATATTCAATAGCTAATTAGTCAAGGTTTAATTCATTGAGGCCTCATTATTTTCTTAATTTATCATTTGAAAAATCAAGGTGTTACAATATTTCTTTCCAAAAACCTATAGAAGTCGGCAAAAAATCCAAAAGCTACATTCTCTATCAGCAATAAGATAAAAAGAATCCCTCATCACTATTCCTTGTTGAGGATGTTAAGGAATATAAAGACCAAAAGTGTTTGAAGGAAGGCTCTATCCCAAAATGGGTCATCAAAATAATGAAGCATATGATACGACATATGGAATTGAAACAAGCTAAGATGGACTAATACCCAAACCCCTAAAGCTATTTTCAACACTATCGTCCGAAGCAAACCTTAGTCTACATCCAAGGTAGCTACATAAAAAGTACAACAACAAGGGAGAGGTTTATACATACGTTGCATACCATTCGAAATGATTATTCTATATTCACGAGGAATGAAATAATAGGATCAAATTTTTACTTTGTCTTCATTATTTAAGAATGAAGGTTTATTAAGATGAGGAAGATTAAAACTAGGAATAGATTCTCCCTATTAGCCTTATATTTCCTAAACTAATTCAAGATTGGAATTGGGATGCTAATGAGGTCTTGAATCAGAAGTCGCATTCGAACCATAGCTCAAAGAATCTGAGCTCACTTGATTATTATTCACAGAATCATCACTATCTCTTGATGCCATAGTAATGTAAAATAGAAAAATAAATTGTACTTACAAGATGGTTGAACTCAACAAGAGGTAAATAGCTTTCCCAAGAGAAATCAAATGTAAATAAAAGGAAGAAGAAAGTTCATCAAATGCCAAAAAAATGAAAAATACTAGTTTGGATGGTAAGCTTTAGTTAAAAAGAAAGAAATGAGAATAGAAAAGAAGAAGTCTTGCTAAATGGAATAGCACATAAATTGATGTGACTAAACAACACCTATATCATGTCATGCTATAGATATTTCAAATTTGTGGCCTAGGATGCTTGACTGCCTATTTTAATTTGACAGACAACTAAAACAAATAAGAAAAGAAAGAAAAACTTAAGAAAAAGAAAAAGAAATTATTGGGCCAAATATCAATTACTTCCCTAACTTCAAAGATAATTACTACTTTAAACTTGAGAAAGTTGGTGGATTAATGATGAGGTAGCCCAAAAATATTTACCTTATTCTTAGCCCAAAAATGGCCCACAAATATAGGGCTGTCAATGGATTGGATTTTAATCCAAATTTGATCTGAATTTTAGGATTTTTATCCGATTATAAAATTCAATGGATCAGATCTGATTATAAATATCTATAATCTAAAATAAGTGGATCGAATATAGATTTATACAATCCGATCTGATAAAGATCCGAATCCAAATTTTATTAAATATATTATTAAATTGATAATTATATAATATAAATTATATTAATGAAGGCTTTTGATCGGAATGCAATATATGTTATATTATAATAGATAATGCCCTAATTTATTTATTTCTTTGAAGCAATTAATTTAATAAAATAATTATATATGTATATTCATATTATAGCCCAAATACACAATTTATAATGATTTATACATTGTAAAATATACATTATCAAATGATCAATTCGATACTAGCCCCATGGATTATGCTTTAAATCTTTAGCTTTTGCAATGATATGATAAAAAGTTGTGAAAAAAAAATCTAAATTTGAACTCTCTTATCTTTGTAAATACTATATCTGCATTAAAAGATAATCTTAAAATCTCATATAACATGTTTTATAAAATGGTTCTTTCTAATAATATAAAAATTCAAAGAACGCAATAAATGTTTTGGACTTTCTTATCGGATCGGACTTTTCTACTGGGTTTTGAATTTTTATTGGACTCGGATATGGAATTGGCATGCATAGATCCTATAGGACTCGGATTGGAATTCGGTTATATATATCTGTTATCGAATTCGAATTCAAATTATCTTAATCCGATCCAAATCTAACCTGTTGACAGCCATACACAGATAGTGATAAAAATTATAGCAAGAAATAAGCCTATAATATACTAGCCTAATAAAAACTATTTTATTAATAAGTATCCATATCTCTTGAAAACCCCACATACCCTTCAAAGTGGTTCAAATCTTAACTAACCTACCTAATTTGCAATATGGTTTAATCTCAGTCATGTATTCAACAAAACATGAAGTATACAGATCTTGCTACCTAAGCTTTGTTTATTTGGAATGTAAGAGCAATATACTCCACTTGGCTTTATTCCTAAGGTAAATGCATATTTTGCTTTCATATTTACTCTCTACTATTCCTTTATTCTCACAAAATATAGATTTGAACGTTGGAGGATTTTTGTTGGGAACCCTCTTAGCAACCCTTAACAATCTTGCTTTGGTTGTAGGTAGTTAAACCTCAAAGATTACTAGAAGACATATGACCTGGTTACACCTTAAGCTAAGAAACACTCCTAACCTTATATCAATATACATAATATATATACACATACAAAAAACATCCCACTCATCCACCCCCTCTATGACCCATCACCAAATTTGGCAGCTGCCATGGCCGCTGAATGTTTGCAGACGGTTGGGTGAAAGGGAGGGGGGAAGGGATGTATGTTTAGGGAATATAAGCTTGTGTGACACGGCTAGGGTAGCTTTACTTTAAGTTAAGAAAGGCAACCATCTTACGCCTCAAAATTTTGGGGGCCTCTTGCATATATTCTTTTTCATATTTTAAACCTAAAAATATATAAAGCCCTTTTTTTTCTTGCATTAATAGCCTAACAAATATATGACCTTTAGTGTAGAAGCCTCATACATATGTTTGTTTTAAAAAATTTAAGCCTAAGAAAAGTATAAGTCTTTTGGCCTTATTATTTAAAGTTACAATAATTAATTGAATATAATTAGTGAATAGTTTGTATTGGTTTCTTCACCTAGAAGTCCTTCTAGCAACCAATAGCTTGATTGTTCCCTTCATAGGGTCCATCAAATGCGTGTCCTTCTTTACCAAGAGGTTCTTTAAGACATATGCACGTTCCTATCCTCGTCTTCCTATGGTCCATCAAAGGCAAGCATCTCTTGACTTTTTTCAACACAAGGTCCCTTGAAACAATAGTAGACAAGCAAGGAATTAATCATTTAAGTTCAAAACACACTTTACAAAAACACTTAACAAAGATTTTCTTATCTTATACAATTACTTTGAACACTGATAGTATTAGTTTTTCCATGGAGAATCACTAATGGCTATAAAGTACCAATATGGTAAATGTTTCTTAGTGTAAGTAAGTAAAGATAATTCCATCATTTCAGTAGTTTGATCTTGTAATCTAAATTTAGTATAGATGCAATGTCATGAGATTTACTTTCTAAATATGATGGATATTAATATCATAATAGAATCTAGATGTTCTCTTTAAATAGGGAAAGATTGGTTCGACCTATTTAAGGAAACTTGCAGTAGATTTCTATGAGGAATAATTGCTAACAATTATGAGTAAAATAAATTAGGGCATCTCAATCATATAGATTTATTCAATGAAAAATTCTACTCTACAGTTGGTGTGTCCAAGCCACTTAATAATATTTTGCCACATGGAAAATCAACCTTTCAATTAAAAAAAAATGATCAAATTTTATTACCAGCCAACCTATGGTTAAATCAATATTGTTCTTAACAAGAAAATCAAGACCTATTTGGAAAGAGAGAAAAGTTAGGAAAGTGTCAAATTTTTCATTGTATATCTCAAAGACAAAAACAAGAAATTCTTCACAGTAAATTAATTAAAATAAGAGCAAAAGACCAACCAAAAACAAGAGTAAAACTAGAAAAAAGAAGAGCAAAAGAACCGAATATTAATCAAGCAACAAGAATGGGCCGTGAGAGCTCTTTAGCTTTCTCTAGAATTTGATCAACTTGTTCACTACCTTAGGCTCCATGTTCAAAACAACAAGTTTGAATATTCCAGGCTAGATATGCAAATGCCCTTAAATCCATTCATTCTTGCTTTGATCAGATTCAAACCCTTGTTAGATTGCTATTTCAGAACTCCAAAACTAGTGCATGGCCATGGGCTCCTTATGGCAAATTTCTCCATACAGAATGTGTGGATTTGGTGATAATGTAGACATGTTTTTATGTCTATGTCTTCTTGAAGAAATAGGGTGTCAAAATTAAAATAGGATTTTTTTAGCGCCATTAAGGAAAAATATGAATATCTTCCACTTATCCTAGTTTATATATTTTTCTATCTTCATAATGAGTTTGTACTTTACTTTTTTTGGTCTTGAAGATAGTTTTGTATGGAGTGAAGTAGTAGGACTAAATTCAATTGTGCTATATTTATGTATCCATCATTTCTAGAGTACAGACATTAAGGAATTATAAGATAAAAGTTAGTTTAATCTGCTTCTAATAATTAGCTTATTCTCTCTTATTAAATTTCTTATAGAAATGTAAATCCCAAACCATTTGCCTATGTTAGTGCAAACAAGAGAGAGAAATCAAGTCTTTCTAAAAATTAAGTTGCCTATCAATGGTTGTTGAATATATAAACTAATTTAATAAAAAGTAATTATATCAATTTAATTAACTTGTTGAGCACTATTTAATTTGCAGGATAAGTATATGGCTAATCTACAAAATTCCATTGAAACTAATATATTTTTCATTATATCATTGTTGAATTATACATAATAGTATCTAAATAAACTGATTAAAGAATATTTGTATCTTGTCTTGTATTCTTGTCTTACTTTATCCCAATTGCATGCCAAGTTAATTCTTAATTTTGATAACTAGCATTATAATTTTTTTATTACTTAATGAAACTAAAGAAACCAAAAGAGCAAAAATCGTAACGTAGGAGACCAAAAGAACAACTACTATATAACTGCTAGAAGGATTTGAGATATTAAAATAATTTTATGAGGAATTAAACTGAGTGTAGATATATGTGCTGATTGAAGATGATATTTGCTATTTGCTATAACAAAAATTGAGAGGAGTATGAAAGAAATTGAAATTACATGTTGAAGACAATGGAAACAAGATTAGGCAATTAGAAAGAAGCACTCCATAGGAAGTTTCAGGCTTGGTGTTTCTACAATCTGGTAAGGTTGTTGAATTTTCTTTTCTTTCCTTTCAAATGAGTGTGACGTTGGGGTTAAAGATAAAAATTTATTAACCATGGCTTGGCAGAGAATAAAATCTAATTATTTTTTAATTAAAAATTAATCTCCATATGGCGTAATATAATTTGACAGTTTGGCCACGCCTAGTTTGGAGTAGAATTTCAACAAGAGATGCAAGATGTAGAGCCAAATGAGATGCACTTTTTTATTATGAAAGATATGAGAATCAATTTAAATGAACTTTTGAACAAGGAAAGACAAATTTTAGTTATTATAGAAAGGAAATTTCCATACAAGATTTGTAAGTTCCTAACAAATTAATTGAAAATAATTTAGTATGATTATGTAGAAAAATGGTCTGACGTTAAATCATTAAAAATGCTATTAATGGAAACAAGATAATAAAAAATGAAAGAAGTTGTTAATCAATCATTCCATTAATAAGCTCATTAAATTTAGCTACGACGTGCATATGCTTAAATATAAGAAATGCTAAAGGCATTGGTTTTATTTCCACAACCCATTTTCAACAATTGTACAGTTTAAAAATTAGAAAATGTTTGGGTGAGCCCATTCTTAGGGAACAACTTGCCACTTCTCATTTCTATTTTCACATTCCTCATGAAAACTACCCATTCCCAAACCTACTCAACCTACTCCATTCAATTATTTGAGAAAGTTGCACACCTATCAATCAAACGCCTTCACATTAGTTGGCCATTTGTTCCTATTTTTATAGGAACTTTTGTACCAGAGACAATGGTATCTCCAATTATAGCCTCTCTGGGATGTAAAATATATCTCTTCTCACTATCCCCATAGTGTATTAAAACTAAAAAAAATTGCAAGAATATCTTTCGCATGCTATAATATTTCCCCCCAAATCAAATGCACTCCCAACTTACAAGTTTCTTCAGGCATAATGGCAGAGAGAGATATTGTTTCCTCATCCTGCGAGAATAGCCCAACAAGATGACCTACTAAGTGCTGAAAGGTACTAATTGCCTTTCTCATAGTTAAACCTTCTTCTTCAATGAGTTAATTAGGGCTTTGAGTAGAAGGAATGTAGAAACTAACTTTTCCATCCCCTCAGTCCCAGTCTTCTACCCAACAACAACTGCCATTCTAGTAACATCTTTCATATTTTGTGTATGTACATAGCATAAATGCTTGATTTAAGTGTTGCAGTGTATAGTGGAAAAGTGGGTTATATTCTTTTTCTTGTAGTGTATAGGTTAGATCTATTTAGGCATGATGTATTTTTCAGTTCATATGACTTGTTATGTTCTGTTATGTGCTTGATTCGAAGCGTATGTGTGGAGGGTGGAGATTTGTGGGTAAGGTTTTACTGTTTGCGGGTAAGACATGCGTTCGAGGGCATGTATTGAGTTTAGCTTAGCCACTTTGCATGTTTTCATCTTCTGTTAAGCCCATGTGAAGCACATTTTGGACTTCTATTATAACTGTTACCATAGAATAGTGATTTAAGTCTTGATGAACATCGTTACTCTTCGCTATATATGTGGTTCTTCTTGTCTTTTATGTGACTATTGAACTTTGGTCCACTTGACTATGCAAAGAGTGCAAGGTGAGGAATATGAATGAAGCTACTAGTTACCTTAAAGTTTATGGTTTTATATGTGAAGTTTTATTTTGCTTTCATTAATTGCTATGAAACCAAGTGTGCAATTTACTATGTTACAACATAGAACCATGGAAAATCAATTTGTGTAAATCTACCCTATATGGAATCTTGTTGTGTAATATGTAGATCTTGCTGAGTTCTTGCATGTTGATTTTTGTTGGGATGGAGGAAATATGATGAGAGTAGACAATAGTAATGTGTGGTTACCATACAAAAATAAAAATACATAAATGACCTATCACCCAATGTATACAATTGTGCTTTTCCTTAAGATCAAATATTTGTGTTATGAAGATACATAATACTTACTTGTACAACTTTGCATACTCTTCATGTGTCGGGTAACATATAAAATACATTTTATTAACTTATCCCTATCTAACTTTTATCACCCATCTGATTAGATGACTCATCATCAACAAAGATTTCGTAGTATGGCAAATGATGCGAAGTGGAACTTGCCCACTTTATCTTTCTTGATTGAGTTGATATATGATCAATTCATTAGGGGACAATTAATCTCAATTGCCTTCACTACCACAATTTGGCTAGAGATTCAAAAGGAGTTGCATGTATGTACTAGCTGTCACTACGAAGTTGAGCAACTAAAAACTATATTATCTAGGGTACATCTTCTTTGGAGAAAATTTCATGATCTATTAACAAATCACATTGGTTTTGGGTGGGATAGCAACACAAGAACTTTCACAGCCACAGAAGAGCAATGGGCTGAGTGGCTAATGGTAATTGACAAAGTTTTGCATATGCTTAATATGTACACTGGTTATATTCCATTAAATGCCCATTTTGAATGATACTAACTCATTATGTCAGGTGCTTCTCTTGATAGGAAAATTCAAAAGAGAGTTGTCTAAAGAAGTAGAGTCTTCCACACTATCACTTGTGTACATAAATGTTCCTTAACACTGTCATTAGTGGGTGTGGTGCAAGGTCTTCTTCCCAACCACTAATTGAGAGTGAGGAAGACGTAGAACCCAATATGCTGAACCTAGATGATTTTGGCCCATCAATGTTTCCTAAACCACAATCCCAAAATGCAAATCTAGAAGTCCTTATTAATCTGTCCCAACCACCCATTCATCTTGCTGGTCTGAGTAACAAGTCCAACAAGTCTAAAGTTAATTGTTTCTCAAGAATCGATGAAGCCATAAATGAGTAGACTTCTATCAAAAGTGCAAAGACCAGGAAGTTTGGATAAAAACTCCAATACAAGTGTTGAAGCTTGCATGGCGTCATTGAAAAGTATGGAGAGCTTGCCCCATCATCTTTTCTTCAAAGCTTAAGACTCTTTCTTGAGCAAGATGCATCATAGGATGTTCCTTTACCTCACTTTGTCTATTATTACTTTCTTCTATATTATAACATAGTATACATGAATACTTGAAACATAAGTCAAGGATATCATTTTCTCAACTACCCACGGCACTCCACAACTAATAAATGGCGTGAATTCCATATTTAAGCCTACATCATAGAAAATTTGTCAATCACACATATGACACTGCAGAATTATGCCATTCTGTCAAAAGAATAGCAAACTGTGCTACCACTAATTCACTCCATAATAATTAATCTACAAAATTTTAAGGGGCCCAATTTGTTAAATCCTCAATTCTTTTCACCATTGCTACTGGAAAGTATTTTCAAATCAATAAATCTAATGTTGTAATGGATTATAACTTCAATTCCATTTATAAAAATGCCCTATAATGGTGTTAAAAAACTAATAAATAAAGTAAACCTCTAACAAGGGCAACCCAAATGCCCACAGAAGCAACCTAACATTCTGTTGTATATTGCATGTGAAGGTTCCTTCCTCACATAGCTAACATTTTCGCCAATTAATTTATTATACAATTACAGTACATCCCATGCACAACAATATTCCTCACAACTCATCATCCAATTATGTGATAGGTATACCCTATTTATGTCAAACACTTCAATAAAATAATTTTCACATTTGTATATACCTTATGTTCACACAATTTGCATAATAGGTATACCTTGAAAACTCTTACAAATGCTAATTGCATCTAAATGATTGGTGTTATACTTCCAAAAATCAAATGCATGATATTGATTATTTTCCTCATATCCAAACACAATCACTAGTTCAAACCATGTGCAGAACTTAATTAATAGAGAGTGCTTCATCGTCAAACACATTCAACCTTAATGAAAAATAAAATAATAAACATGGCTCCAATAGTTCCCATACCACAGAAACATCTTCTGATCAATCATCATCCAGTGACACCACCACAAATCATGTTAACAATTCCGACAACTCTGATGGTAGGATGGCCTTTGTCTTTGTCTAACAGGTCTATGCCCATCAAACTTCCAGAATAAAGTTCTAATGTACACTTCTCGGCTTGAAAAGGCTAGTTGGGTAGGAGAACTATTAGATGTTCATTCCAAAATGATTAGGAATGCATTGTAGATGAGAAAAGAGAGTTTCAATGCTATATGTAGCATGATTGAAAGTAAGGGTTTACTTAAGGTGGGTAGATCAACTAGAGTAGGATTGAAGGAAGCTGTAGCCATATTCTTACAAACGATAAAACAAGGTAAGTTCCAACATGATAACTGTGAAAGGTTCTAACATTCGAGTGAAAAAATTCATAAACATATCTACTAAGTTGCTAGAGCTCTAAACTATTTAGCTCCAAAAATAATCGCCCCTTCGAACTTCAACAATATGCATCCTCAAATACTTTACAATCGCAAGTTCCATCCCTACTTTAAAGTATTTGTCAAAATACTAGCCTTCTATCTTGAATATACAAATCCTCATTGTTAAGTTCTTGTAAATATGAATGTTCCACGTAGGACTGTGTTGGTGTAGTGGACGATACTTATGTGTCAGCCTCAGCACCATCAACAATGTAAAATGCGTACTGATGTCACAAATCAGTAATCACACAAAATGTGCTTGAGATGTGACATGTATTTAATGTTTAATTATGTCTATGGGGATGGAAAGGGAGCACCAATGATTCACGTGTAATGGTGGATGCTCTTAAGACTAATCCTAACATTCCTTGGCCACCTCAAGGTTGGTGTTGCAATTTAAATAAATTATATTGTAAGATAAATTTATATGAAACATATATTAATGTAATAATATTCTATGTAAGAAAGTATTACATTGTCAATTCTGGCTTCTACAACTTTTCAGGTTTTCTGGCTTCCTATAGAATACATCATTACCATATTAACCAGTTTGGAGGTAGGAGCTATCAATCAAGAGGCTCTATTGAGCTTTTTAATGAAAGGCATGCTAAACTCCACAACATTGTAGAACAAGCATTTGGTGTGCTCAAGTCTTGATTTCCAATGTTGGCTGCACGAATGCCTCACTACAAGCTCCACCAAAAAGAACAAATAGTCATCCCCTATTGTGTCGTCTATAATTTTATAAGAAAATATTTTCATGATGAATCTTTTTTATTAGAGGAACAAATGCAATATAATAATGCAAATGAGAACCAACAAAATGAACATCACATTCCCTCGTAGAATGATATTGATTGGATGCTAGGGTTCTGTGATAATCTAGTGAATATTATGTGTGCAAACTATCACAATGTGTAGCTCTTAATTAAACATGACTTTACCTTTTATAGCTCCTTAATTATGTACTGGTAGGCGAATAAGTGTAATGTTACTTATATCAAACACTTTCTGATACATGTATGATCTAAGATGTTACAAAATATATTCTAATTATCATTGTGGACAATGTAGTTGTCTTCCTTTTTTCCTATGCATATGAACAATAGCCTATGCATATTGTATAACTTATGATTTTGCTTTTTTTTTTTTGCTATATGTAAAGAGATGATACATGGGTATTGTTTAATGTCATTAATATAAATATGTTAACTATACATTAATGAACCTCTTATATTAATAAACCCTCCTTAATTCACCAAAGTGACAAATAATAGCACATTGATGTGCCCTTGTGGAGTTAGGCGAATGATCTGTCAAATGGCATAAATAGAAAGTAACTATGGGCACTATTTCTACCAATGCCCTTTGGGTCTAATCATCAGGGTGTGTTCGTGTGTGTTTCAAGTTCAAGTGCTAATCGTGTAGCGTATACCGACATGTTGCATGAGAGGATCAATTTCTCCCCCACATATATGGGGAAACCTCTCACACAACATTATCTTCACGCAACATCCACGCAGACCATGCAAATCCAAACCGAGTTAGGTGTTTTACTGAAGCATCAGCCACACTAGTAGAAGCATCAGTGCACCAACCAACTTGTGCTACTATTTTTTGTTGCTTGGGAATGTGTACCCTCTTCATGTGCTTACTAATGATTGTGTTTGCTGTTGTTTGCTAAAACTTATCATGTATTGATGTGTAATATACAAGTAGGTAATGAATGTTTGTGTAGGCACCTTTTGTTTGTCAAGCAGATACTATTTATGTTTGCTATTGTAGTATATGTCTGCTGATGGTAACTGACTGTCGTATTAAAAAGTGGATAACTTTTAGCTTTTCATTTAATCATTCATCATTTAGTGTTGTTTTTTGGTTTTTAAGTTCTTTTATATCTGCCACATTGCCAAGAACTATGTTTACTGTGCATATAAACATTACAACCTTTTTGAGTTTGTATTTAGGGAACAATTTTATTGCTTACTCATATGTAATGAATTTTCATACATAGTTATGTTCAGGTCGCCAAAGTGCAGCAGATCACACTTTCATGAGATTAGACAATGGGGTAAAGAGGAGGATGAAAAATTCCTTCATTACTTGCTTGAGGTACGCTCTATGTCACCCTTGATAGACGCTAGAATAGTCGAGTTTGTATTGGATTAGATTCTTGGTTGTTTCAATAGCATATCCAAGCGAGAGTACAAAATGGAGACACTAAGATATAGGTTTTGCTAACTCCATTGTGATTACAAAATTTTCTTGAAGATCATCAACATACTTAGGGCTCAATACTCGCTATAATAGTGCATTGTCTTTGTTCCTCCACATTTGCTACCCTAGTTTCAAAGGGTAAGCATCTTTGTACAAAATTCCACAATGTTTATTTACCATCATTCATGTACACATGCATTCAGTTCAACTAACATATATGTTTTAGGATAATGTTTATTTTATGTGCCTACTCCATTTCTGTTCTAGGTTGTCAACGATATGGAGGACTTCTTCACGGACTAACCTCCCTATTGGCCATCAATGAACGCAATATTTCAGTAAGTGGATTTCCAAGTTGTGGAGCCATTGCATGTGGTGGAACCATCTGAGGATGAAATCAAAATTGGTGGCCCGTTGAATCTAATATTTATTTCTAACACCTCTAAGAGCATACAAGCTCTCCCACTTCCTCCTCTGAGCACTGCTGCTCGTACTCTTGGAAAAGGTGTTGCCGCTACCCACAATGGCAACCTAAAATAATTTGGCCAAGCATACCTTACACCGCTGTCACCATCTCCTCCTCTTCCAAGTTTGATAATGCATGTGTTGGTTCATGGTAATGTCACTCCAAGAATGTGTTGATTGATATAGACAACAATGAAGACAACAAAGACACCACTAGTGTGCAATCTACTGCAGCATCTAGTGGCAGCTAGTGTGGGAGCTTTTGAATGGTCATTCACCCTACTATAAATGGTGTTTGGACCTAAACTATTTTGCTTGTATCTGAGTTTATTTAGCACTACCTATATTTTGTAATATATGTAGGTAATCTTAATCCAAACCCCTGACATGGCTATGCAAGTTTGGGATATGTTAATTTGGCTTGTGGTACTTAATGGAACTAGGGAAATGGCAAGCTGTTTTCAGCTATTTTTTGATGTCATTCTCCTTCCAAGTAAACATTCATCATTCCTTTTCTTTCTCTTATTCTACTTACCATGACTATAGCATGTTTCAATTCACAATGTAGTCTTATAGAAAGTAGAAAAAGTAATGTAATGAAAATTATACCTTCAAGACTTATTTACTTTGAAGGAGAAGGCAAGATGAAAGGTCACATCCTACCTCATCCCATATTTACTTTTCTCAATTTTGGCCTTGCAAAAAACACTCAGCCCACAATTGTGCAGATGATTTGTTGGATAAGGCATCCCACCAATTTGGTGGGATGGAAAAATCCCACAAAGCTAGGTTTGTGGGATGAGTGGTTAAATTACCCCTCAACCCTCTGTTCGTCGTGACCTAGTTTTTATTTTTAGTCACAACTTTGAAGTATTGTTGTTGTACTTACTACTACTACTACTTCTTCTTCTTCTTCTTCTTCTTCTTCTTCTTCTTCTTCTTCTTCTTCTTCTTCGTCTAATAATAATAATAATAATAATAATAATAATAATAATAATAATAATAGTAATAATCAAAGTAATAATAATACTAATAAGGAAAGGGTATAAATGCCAATACAGTATTTATCTACATTTTATCATCTATCTAAGTAAACAAATAATAATATTATCCATCATTGTCCTGCCTTTTATTCCCCAAAGTAAATATACTTTATCGGATATTAAATTATCCTAATCCCATTCTTCATCTATCATTTCATCCTATCACCCACATTTCATATCTATAAGTAAACGGGCCCTCAGGATTTAACCATGTCATGGTTAACACATCACATGAGAAAAGAAAGTTCCTTATACCAAATTTTTTGTAAATGAAATTAAAAATATTTTACATATTTTGCTTTCTTAACAGAATCATGGGCATCTTCTAGACAGCCATCAAAATCATGTGAAGCGATATTTTTGGTCAAAGGATTAGCATAAAAAGAACAAAATTTTTAATTTATAAATCAAATTATGAAAATTAAAAAGTAAATTAATAATTACAATTATCCAAACATATCAAATCATACCATTTGGAAAAGCATGTCTTTTCAGACTCAAAATTCCCTTCATTCAAATATATTTCATTTTCAAGCCTATAAAACTCAAATTTCCAGACAACTCATTCAAATAGATTTTTATTTCCATATCACATCACATAGCTATTTTTCATCATTTTGGAAATGATGGAAATGAAAATTGAAAATAAAAATAAAACGAAGCAACCCCTAAGCTTTCCATGAGTAAGATATGATCTACTTATCAGACGTAAAATATATGGTGTCAATTATTTGATAAATACGGAAACATGAGTTCCAGACATGAGAAGACAGGTTCCGATAGATTTATGAGGATAAGTTATATTAATTATGCAACAAATATTGTCATAATCAAAATCATTAAACTTATACAAAATCATCGAAGGATTAACACGGGGCACTGGCATCCTAGATACAGTCCCAATGATTGATCCAGGCTCTCGTCAAGAAATGAAACGCACAAACGAAGGACCGCACCGGCTAGAAAGCAAGCTACGCACATTTAATAACTAATGTTATATATATGCGAACTACAGATTCTCGATTAATCATGTACACAAGCATCTGCAGACGTCTTTATGATGAAACAAATGTGAAGCTCATACTGCAGACATGTGCAATACCAGCTCATGCAACATGAATATGTACGTAAGCTTTACACATCATGGAACCCTTTCATTGATGGTTCTAAAGGAGAAAAGAATCACAAGTGGGATCCCTATTCTTGCCTTTTCATTTAATTTAACTGTTTCTTGTGCTACTCTTTCTTCCTTTAGCAGGTGTAGTCCCATAAAAAAAGAACTACTAAAAACCTGTCCGTCTCTATTCATGTGAAAAGAACATAGCGCAGCCACAAGTTCATAATCCCCACACATGCAAAAGTCGAATGTTTTCTTCACTCAACTCTTTTATATATATTCTTTGTGTTGTTCTTTTTAATTGGAGAATATCCTTTTCTGTCGCATAATGTAGGCTGCCAACTTGCAAGCTTGTACGTGCCATAATTAGCTAATGTTGTGATACAGCCTAGAGGTTTTTCTTGACGAGTCTTGGGATGTTGTAATTGATAATTACTTGGGCTTCATATGTATGATCCCCAAGATTATTGTCGACCATGATATCCCAAGGCCAACATGATCTTAGAATTGATCACCAACAAGAAGTAACTATACTAATAAAGTGAAATTCTTCCAGCCCACTAGTGCGCAACAATGTTGTTACGTTTTATTTCAAGAATTATTTTACAACACTACAAGAAAATATATTTTTTACTATGACTGAATATATATAATAAGTAAAAATTAAGTATAGTAAAAAGCTATTGAATATGCTCGTACTATATTTTTCCTGGCCATTAGCACATAAAAAATTCATTAGAATCTGAATCCTCAACCTCACCTCGCACTCATGTGTTTGAATTGATGTCACTAGGCCAATGACCACTCAACTACTAGTTAACTAATTTTAATATATTTGGTCAATTAATTAGTTATTTTTCAATAATAAAAATTGTTGGCTGTAAATTTTTATTTATCTCCAATATGAAATTTGGGGTTTTTCCTACTTAATTTCAAGTTTTGAGAATTTTTTCTAGCTAGTTAATTTAAGTACGTATTTGATTAATTAATCAAATAATTTTTAATAATAAATATTAGACAAAATTTATTTTATCATTAATTTAATTGATTAAAAAATAATAAGTAGTTAGAAAAATTTTAGAGGGTTTTACAAATTAATTTAGAATTCGATTAATTAAATAAATAATTTTTAATAATAAAAATAGGGAGCAATTTTTTTATTATACCTTCAATTTTTTTGATTAAAAATCTTGCTTTCCCTTATATTTTACCTTCTATTTTTAGTGGAAAAAAAATTGATTTAAGACCTTATCGCAACCGCCAAATTTCCATAAGTTCCATGATTTGTGCTTCTTTAATGGAAAGCAGTGTGGTCAATTCATCACCTTTTTTTTCCATGGTTTATGTAATTATAGTAAACATAATATTGTATTATTCACCTCAAAAAAATTGCTATAATTGAATGTATCTTTTACTATGATAAGATGGAATACAGTATTTAATATTAGTTTTATCATATATTTAGAAAACTTATACTACAAAAGAAAAATTATAACAAGTAGTCCTTTCATAATATATTATTTTTAATAAATAAAAAATATTATAATAAAAGGCATATATATATTTATAGCGTAGAGTGAATCCTACTTTGTTTATATAGGAACTCATTTCACAACAACGGACATAATACGTAATTCAAACAAGTCACATATATAAGTGACTAATTAGTTAAGACTACAGGAATGATACTATATTTGTTTTCATTCCCCCAATTTCTAAACTTGCAATGCCTCGTACGAACAGTTTAATTGGAACTGACACAAATTATATTCAAGTCTTGAATAAGTAATCGTACAAATGAGTCAAGTTACTAATTTTCCCCCCCGACTACGAGCTTAACAACTTGTAAAGCAAAGCTAATTAAATTAAGAGTTCAATTAAAAAATATCTAATTCAAATTCTAACTTACAAAAAGAATGCATGACATTTAAATTTATTTGAATATTTTAAATATTATTATTGTTAATTTCATCATCTTTGTTCTTTGTCATCATTGTTGTTATTAAGTTATTTTTTAATATTATCATACATAATAATTATTGGTAGTTGTAAATAGAAATGTCGTTGTTGTACTTCAATAGATATATTTAATTCAGTTAATACAGAAAAATCAATAAACATAAATTTGTTATTAGAAGGACAATAAAATTTAATATTTAAAAGATACAAAGACATTAGGAGCTTTTGAGCACTTTTCCATTTGAGTTTGAGCTCGAATTATTGAAACTTCAAATTTAAATTTTAATAATATTATTTAATCGACTCAAATTAATTAATTAATCAAAAGGTAAGTATATATGGCATGGAGCAGTTGGTGCTAAAAATTTTCAAACTAATTATATATACACACACATAATTGAGATTGGATCTTCTGTTTTATTTCTTATATTATTCCATGAATATATAGTAAGTATACACACAAAAGAGGCATTGAGGTTGTATGTGCGAAGAGGCAAGCATGTGGTGACGTATGTTTTGTCCAATTTGGCTAACCATTTTAGATTAGCTGTAGTTGGAATAATTCATGATGCACTACGTACTATTTATATACATATGTATGTATGTACTCCCGGCCCTCTTCTTTTACCTTTTTCGCTTTTTCATTTTACGTTCATAATCACGTATTGATAGTAAATGATTACACCATAAAACATGCCAAATACGGTTCTCTAGTAGTTTATTTGTCTGTGTAGCCAGTTTATTTCTTTTAATTTTTTGGGTACATAAAGTTACTAAGACGAGTAGTACTTGTAGTTGAGAACGAGTATAAACTACAGTGAGAAAGAATAATTAATATTAGGCTCTTTACTTTACTGAAAGGACGAAGAATGCAACGTGAATGAATTAAATAAGTAATCAAAATAGATAATTAAATAAATATTATGCACATTTTATTATTTAAATAATGTATCCATCAAGTGATCTAACTATCACATGTGTACATAAGTGGACTATTATATCTATAATATAAGATTTACTACACTAAAGCCTCAAAAATATACTGTTTGAGCACATTATTATTTTAATACAAGTCATTAATAAATTTAAATTTTTCATAAAATTCATCAAATTTTAAAATGCCACCAATTAAATCAATCATATAAACAAAATAAAAATTTGAGCCTAACTAATCATGTATTTAAATCGTTCATTTGAACTTTATTTTGCAATCCAATACTTAGTTAATCTTATTTTTGCATATTAAAGTAACTTAAAGTTAATTTTATATCTGCATATATCGGATTTCCTTTGATAATGATATGTATCCATCAATTTAATTTTTATTTAATTAATAGAATTATATATTCCGTATAAAAATTTAAAAAATCAAATGATATTCTATATATAATTTGTTTTAGAGTCTAAGGATATTAACTTGGACATTTTATTGTGATTAGCAATTGGGAGCTGTAGTTGGAGAAAGACATTCCAAAATAAAAGATTTTTCATATTGAATCAAAATTATAGAAATAGACTTTCATCATTCAAGATCTGTGTATTATTAGATTGAATTAATTAATATATTCAAGTTAGTAATTCGAATAAAGAAGCCTAAATGTTTTCCACGCTGTCCTTGCTACATGATCATCATTTACTTAGTTTGGACGAATGCATGCAATGGCTTTTACTCTTTTGTCTCTTACATAAATTTGAAATTAATTATAGTTTTTTATCTTTAATTTTTCGGAGTGAAGTGAATCTTTAGAGGGGGGAAAAAGACAGAAAGGGTGTATATAGGGTTACTTGCACATGACGATTATGTATATATTTCTATTTTCTTATTCTTGTTCTTTATGACAAATTCACACGAAAATCAGGATAGACAATATGCATTCTATTTTCAATTGCAGCATCGGTTTTTGGCTTTCATCCACATGTTGTGTCAACTCAAAGTACTGTTAACAAGTTGCTTATGGCACTTTGTAATCAACTTAACAGATTCAATTTTTCCTTTTTTAACACTAATCATTATTTATAAAGGGCAAATGAATTGAAAACACTAGTAAAATGACCACATTTATGATTACATTTAAAAGATCATAAAATACCTCGTCACATATCGAACTCAGTGACTGCATGTTCCTTTGATCATAAATTAGTAGCCGCAAAAGCAGTCACTAAGGTTTTAATTTGGGTTGCTAATTTTACTGATAAAAATTTTTCATATAGCAAATATGCCATTTTTGGTAAGATTTTTCATACATCTTTAAAGGTTCTTCTTTTAGTTACACATAAGAATTCGTGAAGTTTCAAACATCAGGCTTAACTCATATAAGCATGAAGTTGAAGATGATTGAATGTTAATTGAGTGTTGTTTGAGGTGCAAAATCTACAAAATTATAATGTATTTAAAATAAAATTCAAATGAGTAAGTAGTGTTTATTCAAGATGGAATAGATATTCTGAATTTGTTTACTTGAATTGAATTAGATTGATTATTTACCTTTTTTCCTACCATCAATTGAGTATCAAAATTTTCAACAAAATCCGCAACAACAGGACGTTTCAATCTACTCCTATCAAATTCAAACCCCCCTCTCTCTTAAAACAAATCCCATTATATCTTTTAGTTGCCAAAATCACTGTTCATATTACAAGAAGAAAAACAACAATACCACAAGTAAAGTAGATAAAGTTGTGTGCTACTAAAGCTAATGGCACACTTCTTTAGTTCTTTCTTATAAGATACCTTTAATTATATATATATATATATATATATAACACATCACTTACTTGGTAGACTAACACATACTAGTTCTAGACTTAGGTTTGATGTATAAATATTTTAAACAACTGAGCAAGTATTACAAGCATTCTAGTACTTGTCAAAGAACCCAAACAACAATGTCAATTGACTGGAAAAAGCTAGAAAGAATATAGCAGTATATTCGGGGTCTTATTCGATATTTTTTTGAAGGGACACTCACTCAGTCTCGAATTCAATCCCATCAAACAAAAGATTGATACCCCACACGTATGATCCTATTTTCAATCCCATGACGCGCTCGCGCTCCAGCTCCATAAATATCAATTCCTATAAAGGCAAGAGCCAAAAAGCCTCCAAATCCCCTAATCCCACTTTCAAATTCAAAAATATCCCACTTTCCACAATTCCCAAACAAAATGGCCCGTCAAACATCCAACTTCCTTTCTCCCCTTAATTTCCTCTCCGTGTGGACCCACCCATTTCTATCACCCCCAAAATCAGCAATATCTCCTACAGGCTCGCCCCATTACTTCTCCACATGCAACGCCACATCATTTTACAAAAGCTCCGAAGTGAGTCCTCCTACTTCGCCAAAATTATAAAGATCACCTCCACGTACCACAAGGTGTTTGATTTACAATAGCATAATTAAATTGGTTTTCCGCCATAGATGATATATGTTAAATACTTTAATAATTATATAGTTGCAGGTTTAGCATGAGTTATTTCGTGACTGAAAGTTGAATAATTTGGTCGTTAGGCAACAATGATTAAGCAAGTCAAGGAATTTTCAGGTAATAATGAATAAACAAGTCAATGAGTTTTTTCGGCCATGATTATGCAGCATCAATAATTAATATAATTTGTAATCTACTTGTAGACATGCTTTGTACATTTTATTAATCAGATTTAGAAAACTTAAATATGAAAGTAGCGACAAATAATTTCAATGATTTCATTGATCTACTTCTTTTAATTGATTCAAATAATCAAAATCTACTCTCAATATATGCCAAAAAAAGTCTTGTTGGACAGATTATTTGAAAATCTACTCTAAATCTAACTCAAAGACTACCATAATAGAGCAATTAGCTAATTACACGGCCCATTTGATTATATAGTCATGTTTAGTTAATTTGATGAGCTTTCACCCCCAATTTAAAGCACTTGGAATTGATTTTATATATTCATTGTATACAAAAGTAATGAGTGCTCTTAAGAGTAATAAGTTCAATTTCATACTCACCAATGCTAAACAATCGATTCATGTTATAGAGCTATCCTAAACCGCATATACTTTTCTACTATGTAAGTTGAAAAATTAAATTGTCTCTTTTATTTGTGGTCTAAAATTTACCTTTCTAATATATTGGTTTTGGTATCATATTCATTGGACATTCTCAGATTTATTGAGTACTCAAATGGGGGAGTTTTGCAATTTTGGGAACTAGAGGGGAGAACTTCCAAATTGTGAGAAATCTTGGGGAGAGTTACTGTAGTCGCCAATATTAAAAGTAGCAGTTGTCAGTTGAAATACAGCTAGGAAAAAAGAAGCCAAAAACTTCTTTGTTGGTTTAGAATCTTCATAAAGTTTTTGCTGCTGTGAACAAGCACGCATGGAGAAGCACAACTCGAACCTCAACAATGGCAACAAGGTAAAATTGTTGTGCAGTTATGGAGGGAAGATTCTATCGAGGCCGACGGACCATCAGCTGTCGTATTTCGGCGGCCAGACCAAAATCCTGTCTGTCGATCGCGGCGTCAAGTTCTCCGAAATTGCGGCCAAGCTGAATTCCCTCTGCAACAGAGACGACACTTCCGAGGTTTCTGTAAAGTACCAATTGCCCGGCGAGGATCTGGATGCCCTGGTCTCCTTGATCAACGACGAGGATGTGGAGCACATGATGGTAGAATACGACCGCATGCAGAGGATTTCCAACAAGCCAGCCAGGCTCCGCCTATTCATCTTCGATGTCTCTGGTCCACCAGTCCCGCCGGCGAAATCGGATGTCAAAGAGTCGGTTCCGGTTACGCCTTTGAACCCGGATTATTTATTCGGGTTTGACAAGGAGTATCAGCCTAGCGTTGGGCCGCCACTGGATCTATTGCAGATTCCGGGTATGGTTCTGCCGGGAAACTATGGGATGTTTCCATGTGGGGGGGTTGAGGGGAAGACAGGATTTACTGAATGCCATGTGACTAACAGGGTTAACAATGTAAGTGTGAACGAGGAGGCGGCGGCGGCGGCAACGGCTGCCGCAGCACAGGCGGCTTACCGGGTGCCGGTCGTGCTTAACGGAGGAGTATATCAATCAAGGCCTTACGGGTACGGGGTGGTGCCAGCCATGGCTAACAGCAACCGGGAACCGCCTGTGTACAATATTATTCCAGGAATGCCCCCAGCTCCAGAGCAGAGAATGGTGATCTCAACAGGGAATAGTGTCGAGGTGAAGGTTAATCAACGTAATTTTTGACTACGATTATTTTTTTATAGGCCTGGCATTACGCTGGAGACTGAAGTACATAGCTGTTGATAAGTCAGTAAATACTGCGGTTGATTCTGTCTTTCTTGTTGTCTATTTCTTTTTTTTTTTTTTGGGGACTATTTTAGTACAGTTTAGTTAAATATTTGGTGTGGATTATTTATTAGTACTGTTATGCTTTAATGAATGTTTTTCTGAGTCATTTCTCTTTGGCCGTGTTTGATGTCATGTAATCGTAGTAACAATGTGGCCTACTGAATACTAATTGATTGTTTGATTGTTTGATACTGAAGACAAGTTGCAGGTAGGTTCGTAAAAACAAAAATGCCCATACTGTAGACAACATTACATGCTACTGATGCAACGATTGTTGGTTGCGATTAATTAATCGCACCCCAATCTTGACTCTCCCTTTTTAATGAAAAGATCGAAACATTCTTATTTCTTCGTGTAAAGTTCCATTTATGCTCTCTGTGAAGACTCAACTCCAAAATCAAAATGAGAAAACAGAAAATTTTCTACCCATTATTTTAGTGTTCATTAAACGCTAATTCTCCACGCAAACATCATGCAAGGCCCTTAATCTCCTAATCGATACACTTCTCAAGTAACAATCAACTATTCATTCTCAGCTACAGAACAATCAAATATCATTTTCAGGGAACAATCAATAATCAATTTGCATATTGGCAAATTTTACAAAAATTTTGGAACTTGAGAAAAGCTATTCAAATCTGCTGCAAATTAAAGTGTTATTGATGTTTCTATTTTGCTTCTGCTACTGGAATCCTTGGTTTGATAATTGAGGTACCATTGAAACTGGGCCTTGAAATTGAGCACATTTTCCTTTGTTCAAGTCTTGAATGTGCTGGAATTTGTAAGAATTCTCCTTTGCTAAAATGTCGAAGGTGGAGAGCTTTGCAGGACAAAATGTGGTAGCGTTTCTTTTTTTCTTTCTCTTTCTTCTTCTTCTTCTTCTCCTCTCAAATTGGGCAGTGAAATTGTGCACATTTTCAAATATAGTAATATTCTCGAGTATATCATGCAGGACAAATACGTAGCAATTTTTGTATACACACTGGTGCTCATCTGATTTGGGGAAAGAAGATAAGGGAGAGGAGAAGAGAGTTGGTTTGAATTAGGGCTTATTTGATGGGGGCAGATTTGTCCATAAAAAAATAGTAGCTGATAACAAATGCCAAACGACAGATTATGAGATATTATAGTTATGTCTAATTGAGTAGTCGATTTTTTATATCAAACATGGCAATAAATAATTCAATCTCTCTTAATTTAGGATCTATTATAATTACTACTATTATATACATTCCACATCAAATGTGCCCTTTATGTATGAGTACATTTAGGGCTATCAATAGGTTGGATTTGAACCAAATTATGTTGGATTTGATTCAAATCCAACCTAAAATCTTATAGGATCCTTGGTTAGTATAATTATATTCGAATCTACATAAAAGTCAAATATTAAAAAAAATTCGAATTCAAATACTCCCAAAATTATTATATATTTATTATTTTTTAAAAAATTTAGTAGAATCCAAATCCAGCACATTCATCCTTAAAAATAAATGCACATAATAAATTAATTAATAAATTCTTAAGTTTATTGATCGCTTAAAAGTAATAATAGAATATAATTTAATCACATTCACTCACCAAATCATTGCATTTTAGATCTCATTGTTGATAATAGTATTTATTTGGTATTATAAATACAAAGTTATACTTGATTATTTAATCAACTAATTACAGACTTAAGGTATTATAAAATAGAAACTCATTTTGATCAAATCAAGATTTGCATTGCATTCTTGCAATATTATGACATTCTACTTCTATTCATTATCCTCTTATATCATTTTTTATTATAAAAATAGAGAAACAAGTGATGTAATTATAATATAGATAAATTCAAAATCTTATAATTTATATGAAAAGCATTTAATTTGATATATTGCATAGGAGCTCATTACTTTCATTATCCAAAAATCCACTTTGGCATTGCTATAGAACCATGTGTGTATGTATAATATATATATATATATATATATGTATATATTTAGGTTTGGATTATTAATCGATCAGGTTAAGCCAAATCCATATTCACTCAATTTATTTCAAATTATGAACTTTTTTAATTAGATTATATCTATTGAATTTTTTTAGATTAAATATCCCAAATAATTTGATCGAATTCAATTCGAATTTAAATTAAAATCTGCTTCATTGATAACTTTAACTACGTCATTTCTTTTAGTTGAAGTAGCATGTACCAGATGCAATGCATCGAAAATAATTTTAATACTGAAATAATTTATTTTATAATAATATTTATTTTACTTCATGTGATTAAAAATGAATCATAATTATTTTTAGTATTTAAAGAAACAAAATTTATTACTAGTTAAATAAAATAATATGAATATTTTAATTTAAAGATATTATGTTTGTAGATAGTTTGTGCTTAAATAAGTTGTGGAATATGAAGAATTACTAGCTCTAAGTTTATAAATTAAACAAAAAAAAATTAAAATGATAAGGTTTAAAATAAATGAAAGAATTAAAAAATAAAAGTAAAATAGAATATTTAACTAAATACGCCTTTTAAATTAGATATATTTACACATACATATTTTGACATGATAAGTAAGCAAATAATTTTTTAGAATATAAAGTTTATTTTATATGATTTCTTAATGATGCAAAAGTTACAGTTACAATTTTCATGACATTTGAGATTTTTAAATGTTAAGTGTTTTTTATTTGAGTAAATATGTAAACCTCTTTATACTTTATTTATGAAAATAACTTACATCATGTTGTTCTTTGATAATTAATTCATTACATAGCTTGTAATATGTGATTTTTGTAAACTAAAATATCTCTTAATATTGTATATAACTATGATAAGCAAAATTTATTTATAATTATTTATATATGTAGTTATTTTATTATTTTTAAAATTATCAATAAAACATATTATATACATGAATAAAATAATAAGTAAATTTTTAATAATCAATTCAAGATAAAATATCACTCTCTCATATATAAGTTTCTTTTATAAATATATAAATATGTATAAATAATTAAATGGATGCTTACTTTCAATCAAACTTTTTTAATCTGACATCATTAATCTATTTAAAAATATTTTTTTATGAATTATGATAAGCAAAATATTAAAATAAAGTAGGCGATGTAATTATAAAATTATTGAGCTAAATATAATAAAAGATATAAAAATTGATATTATTTGTTATTTAAGTAGTCATTTATCAAGCTAAAGAATATTCAATTGTGTCAATTATATATTTGTCCCGTATAAAAGAACTTATTTCAAATAATTAAAAATGAGTCCTCTATTATATTGTTAAAAAATTAAAATAATTTATATCAATAATATAAAAATAAAGTTCAGAATTCATAGTTATTGCAAAAAGTAACTTTTTATGTTTGAAATATTCTTTTGATTAAATTATTTGTTATATTCTATATATATTTTTATCTAAAAATTACATATCTAAAAATATTATTGTAAAAATAATTAAATTTTAAATATTTTAATAAATTGAGCTCTTATATACTAGTTTATTTATACTTATTCATTTTTCGAACTTCTAGCTCCTTAATAAAGATTATGAAATATTATTAAATATATTTTAAATTTTGAATAAAAGAAATTAGAGGTAAAATACAATTATAATGGCTAAAAATAATAATCAATAATTAGTTAAATTTTTTTTAATTAAATTAAAATACTCAAAATTTTAAAAATTTATTATTTGACCAAAATTATATAATTAAAATTGAAATTACATAATTATAAATTCCACACTATTATATCATATAAAACAAGGTAGATAGGTTAAGTGGGCTTTGATGCTCAATATGGCATTATGGCTCAGTCCCAAAATTATATAATTAAAATTGAAATTACATAATTATAAATTCCACACTATTGTAACATATATAATAAGATAGATAGGTTAAGTGGGCTTTGATGCTCAATATGGCATTATGGCTCAGTCCCAAACGCCCTCAATGATCATCTATCTCGTGCATTGACATAATTTGTCATTCAACTAGCGTCACTTATGGCACGTTTGCATTTATGAAAGGGACCTGATAGATTATCATATGAAATTCCATTAAATGATTGGTAATCTATTAAGCCTGTAAAATGATTGGTCTCCATGATCTAAAGCCCAAATTAGATTCTAGGCTTGGTTCATAATTTTTGTAGTATTTGATAAATAATTTTGGGCTGTCAATAGGTTATATTTAAATCGAATCAATTATATTTGAATTTGAATTTTATTATCAAAATTTATATTCGAATTCGACTTGACATCTTATAAAATCTTTGTTAGTTAATATCATATTCGAATTCGATGGATATCTGAAGTCCAATAAAACAATCAACACAATTTAATATTTTTGTTCCTTTTTTTCCCCTTCCTTTTGAATTGTATAAAAATATCGTATTTATAAAGTACATTTACGTCATATTAGAGTTTTTAACAACTTTTTATTATATATTAATTCAAAAATTAAATATTTGAATACTAACTTCTTATTTCACGTTACATTAATGCATAGGTGAATTATTGTATATTATTATATTTGATATTTTATCAATATCCCTCTTATTTTTTAGACTAAATATTTAATATTAATAGCATGACATATACATTAATAAAGATATTAAATCAATACAATGTGTAGGTTTTATTTTAAAATTTTTATTAATATTATATATAAGAGTATTAATTTAATAAAAAATTATTAAAGTTCGGATTAGGATTTTTAACGGATCAAATTGTTTAATTTCGTATCTAATCATTTTTTTTAAATTACATATATTTATAATTAAATTTACTCCATCGAATATTTTAATCTAAGAAAAATCTAAAATTCGAATCAAATCCATTGACGGCCTTGAAATAATCTTCTTCCTTGAGTCAATACTGTTTAATCCTAGCTGTCAAATACATTCTTATGTTCAATGGCATAATCTCACTACAACATTATAATTTTATTAATTTGATCCATTTATTCAAACGAGGCCTTAATAGGGCACGTAATTTTCGAAGTTTATACTCTAGTTACCAAGCCTGATCAAGGACGACCTTAGTCATCGCTTGAAAGTTATATTCTACAATCTGAAATGTAAAAAGAAAAAAGGGATAAATAAAATTATTGGTGAAATCTGAAATGTGCCATGTGCTGGCCGAAAAGATATGAAGTCATCGTGCTTATCCCAGGCCCAGCGGTCCGCACCGTTTGGTATATTGTCAAACCAAACCAATTTATAAATTATAATTTTGAAACTTCAAATCAAATCCAACCAAACCATAATATTACAGATCCATTTGCAGCTTAGCCGGGAGTATATAAATAGAAATACAATATTTCTAAATTATTTGATCAAAATGAGTCTCAAATCACACATGAGCACTAAATTAGGGTTTGAGCTAATTAGTGTTTATATGGATGTAAATATATAATCTAATAATTATTTATACAAAATATATATATATATATATAGATATAAATTCAAATCACTACTTGATTTGGTCTGAAATTTCCTGAAATTTACCAAATAATTTCACCAAGCGGTCACTAGAACCCCTAGCTAGTGGTCATACACGTTTTTCTTGAAAAAATTATTATAATATTATAGTAAATGTTATTTCGATCACTAAGTAGTAATTAATTGGAAACTGTTAATTAAAGAGGTCATTAATTATGATTTATAATGAAGGTTTTTGTGACCAAATTGGGTGGTCACTAAACCCATTATAATCGATTTTTGCTTAATCAACGATTGCTCTTATAGTGATACTTTTCCTTTTCCTTGCCTGCGAATAGGTTAAAATTTAGAGAGGTCTGAGTAATTAATTCTTAAAAATATGATATTTGTTTGAAAAATATATTGGGCCGGCGGGCCAGCATAACTGGGGGCCCACATAGGAACAACCCCAGTGCGAAGCTAGGCTAGTAGCAGTCGGCCAGCGGTCTTGGTTGGGTTTTAGTAAAACAGTTCAGCTCAAGAACTATACAGCTGAAGGCGGGCCTAGGCCGAACTGACCAGCAGGCCCGAGGCCCGTACTTGCCCACTTTCCCTCTTGAAGGTGAGGTTTTCATTTGTTAGTTCGTTGTCATCCATAATTTGCGAACTTAGTATTACTAGAAGAAACAATTTCATATTAATGAAAAATTAAAAACAAAATAATTCCATTTATGCCGTGATGAAATCCTAGCATATACATTACTTTCTTTTCTATTTTGGTCAAAAGACTAGTGAGGTACGAAAATTCAAAATTACCCTAAGCCCTGATTTTGTGTGTCAAGTGTAAACATGGATATATATCCCAAACTTCAAGTCCTTCACTCACTCCCATCAGATGGGCATTTCACCTTTGTTATTAGCCCAAAAGCTGCTTCAACAAGTTCCTAGAATAGTCTAGAGCTCGCGAACCTTGATGTCGATGTAGCCACAGTAAAAGTTTCTCAGAAGATGAAGGCAAGAGGATTAGGTAAATATTCAACGGCCATGAAGGTAAATTTGGACAACATATTGTAGCTCTAGCCTCTAGCAGAGTCAGCAGAGAAGAATGTAAAATCGTCTGATAGATAGGGCAAAGTAGTCAGTTCACAACTTAATACAAATGTTATAATGTTATAAGCAAGCCAAGGACAAAATACATGCACAAATACGTATTGGATACGCTACCATATATAATGTAGTGAGTAACTAGCTATTGGATAACGTTGATTACTCTCAGCTGCTCCACCACAATAAAAAAGAAAATATTATCTGAATATACAGTAATAAAGCTACTTGTAAACAATGAAATTAATGCCGACCTGACCTCACAAACTTGGTGAAAAAGGTATCCCATTTCAACAAAAATAATGGTCCTCCAACACTATATAGAATATCACATTATTACATAGGCTGATGCGCGAGACCATACACCACGCAATTTTTGCTAGGCGGATCCAAAAGGGACTTGCCAAGAAAATGACCTCAAACAATTGAATTTAGGAGATTAATGCACCACAAAATTAACAAATAGTACTCTCTACTTCGTCAAGAAGCTTTGTGATTTGTGGTTACTCAAAGCATGTTGACTTTTGTATCCAAATAATAATTATTCCTCGTTTCATATGTTGAATGCAATTATAGATCTCAGTTAAATTATTAAAGAATATTTTTATTATTTTTTTTTTAAAAAAATCAAATATTTAAAATAAAAAGCATCAACACCGGAAAAATTCAACCAAATGCGACCAAAGTGCTAACTAGCCAGCTCGTTGCCACATAATTGAGGAAACAAAAAGGTGTGTTGCCAGCTTGCATATCACTCCTTAGGAGAGGACAAATGATGAAACGCAGAATGGTTTGTTCCAAAACACTTTGTTAGCTAGAATTAAGCAAATATTAAAAGATGCGCCCAGAACGAAAAAGTGAAAGGAAATACAGAAAAGAAGAGCCCAGCCTGGCCGGGAAGCAATACTTACTTTTCACATAAAATAAAATTATTTATTTATTTATTGGGTACAAACATAAAATAATAATAATAATAATAATAATAATAATAATAATAATAATAATCATCGTACGTACGCGTGGAAATTGCTCCCGAAAATAATCCAAGAAATTTCGTGTAGGTGATGCATGCATCCGCGTGTGCCCCATCATCATTTTGTCAACATAAATACCTAATCTTATATTCATTTCTCATGCTCTCAAACTAGCTATTCATCCACAAGCATTGAAAAGGTCTGGCCGGGTTTCAATCTGATCAGAAATGAGTGAACCACCAAAATATGCGTATCCCTACCCTGCTCAAGGTATTCAATTGTTTCTATTTCTTTTCTTCTATACATTACACAATTGTATTTAAATCTCTTGCTTTTTCTTTCTTTCTTTATTATTATCATTATTATTATTATTCTCTTTTCTAGATCTGTTCTCTTCAATTAGAATTAAATGTTTAATTTCTTTTTACTTGACATTTATTAAAGGCCAATATTATCAAGGCCCTCCAGTAATGGCACCTCCACAATATTATGCTGCACCTCCGCCCCGGAGAGAACCTGGGTTTCTTGAGGGATGGTACTACTTTTTCTCTCTCCCACTCTTTCGATACTGTGTCGTATAAGTACTTACTCACTTGATCAGTGCTTACCCTCAGTTATATTATATTACAGCACCTATAATTACTTGATTGATGAAGATTCGTGTGTGTGCGTGTGAGTGTGTAATTAATTCTCTCGCACATGCAGCCTTGCTGCTCTGTGTTGCTGTTTCCTAGTTGATGAGTGTTGCTGCGACCCCTCCATCATTTTCGTCTGCTGATATGCACATCGATTTATTCCTCAGTGCAGATCAACAGTACTGCATGTATTTCTCACGATGTTGATCTTATGTAGAATTATAGTTTTCTCCTTAGTTTAGCATAACGTCAAGTAGTTGATACTTCCATCTCATTTTAACTTTTATCATCCTTATCCTTTATCCCCAATCAATTTATACGAAAAGAGTATAATATTGGTGATAAAAAATTAACAATATAAATATTGTCATAAATGACATATATTAAGAAATAATAATTTTTAATTTTTTTCGTTAATTATACTTTTGAAAGACAATAAATTTTTATTTTGTCACAATTTAACTTTAAAATGACAAGAATTGAGATTTAAGTTCTGATCACTAATAATTAGAATTTAGCGACACACTAATAGTGACAACCTAATAATTATAAAAATTATCATTATAATTTGTAACAAAATTTTTATCGTTATTAGTTTGTCACTATATGTATTGTTAATTGTCAATTGTAATAACTTAAGCACCATTGTTTTTTTGTCATTACTAAGTTTGTAAAATTATTTGAGTGACAAGACCATTTATTTGTCACTTAACATATAACAATTTTTATATTATCATTTATTATTTTATCACTAATTTTCTTTTTTCTTGTGATGTCTACTTATTTTGCTCATAATGTTCCAATGTTCTGCTTAATTAATTTACTATTTCAATTCAAGACACACCCACTTTAATTATACTTAGTTATAAGGTGGGATACAATATTTTTATCCAATTTCAGTATTCATTTGGTTGGAGTGACAATAAACACTCAAACCTATATGAATACCAAAAGTTTATGTTTGTATGTGCAATTTCCATGATAAATTAACCTGTCATCCTCATAGGTTTATTTATAATGCCAATCAAATTATAGGACAATGATAAAAAAATTACACAAATTATCAAATGATAAATAATCACAAAATAACTTAAAAATCCAATCAAACTAGCTCAAAGGATTATTTTGTTTGGAATGATAAGGTAGGATACATTATTTTTATTCCACCAATCATTCGTTTGTTTGGAATGACAATAAACACTTAAACTTGCATGAATACCAAAAGTCCATGTTATATGTGCAATTCTCATAAATTATATCCATAATCAAACTTATTTTTATAATATTTTTATAAAATATATATCTAATAAATATAAAAAATTCTATACAAAAACTATTTCTTCCATAATAATAAGATTTCATGACTAATTTTTTTCCTACAAATTGAAAAATGAATAATATTATTTTAAATATAAATTTGCACTTAATATAAATACATTTTGTAAAATTATAAACTAATATCCATAAGCACATTAAATATAAATAGTTTAATTTGTGAAATAATTGTAAGACTTTATAATAAAATTTGAAAGCTAATTATTTTCTCTTTTCTAGATAATAATAAATTATAAATGGTTGAGAAAAAAATAAAAAAAGAGACTTAATCACTACATACAGAACATATATTTAAACCCTTTCAATGAAGATATTTGAATTATTAAAAGGAAGTTGAGAGATAAATTTGATATTTTACATTTATCATAAGTTACAATACTAAGCATCCAAACGACTGATTGTATTAAAATTAGAATATTAAAGTAATAATTCAAACAAGCAAACAAGCTATTAGATGATAAGGATATATTTTCTAAATAATGGATCATACACTTATTAATCACATCCAATCCTATTATTGCAAGCAAATGAGCCCCTGGTACGCAAGAATGAAGTGAGAATGGAATGAACATTCATAATTCTATTCCTAAATCTACGAATGATATAATTTAAAAATAGAAATCCTCATTCCCATAGGAATCCCCATTTCTAAAAATATGGGTTTAGCTATTCCTTCCCTCTCCCATAGGTTTAGCTATCCCCAACCTATTAGCTATGAACATATTTTTGTATTTGACAAAATTATCCTCTAATATTTAATAACAGATTAATAGAATTCTAAACTACCAAAAATAACCTCAGTATATATCTTCTTGATTTTATCTTCTTATCTACAAGGATTTCTCCTATAATATTCAATCTCCAATAGAAGGAAAATTAACTAGGTATTGCATCTTTTTATTTTTACCCATAAAAATTAATTTCACTTTTCAAAATATAAATAAATTATTGTCTCTGTCATACACTTTTACAAAATAAATAAAGATTACAAAAAAAGTGTAGAATTATAATATATAAATATTTTATCAATAAAATAGTTTATTTTAATAATT
The DNA here is from genome assembly GCA_014898725.1 of Jacaranda copaia. Lineage (NCBI taxonomy): Eukaryota > Viridiplantae > Streptophyta > Magnoliopsida > Lamiales > Bignoniaceae > Jacaranda > Jacaranda copaia. The sequence goes on along the minus strand of JACGDI010005492.1, from coordinate 1,475,718 downwards.
TCTATACAAAATACCAATCATTTCTTCCCTACCTGTCATTACTAAGCACCAATCATGATATTCGAACCAAGTAAAGAATGTCGATTTCATTTCTTTCTTACTCCTTTATTATACCAAGTATATGATAACTTATGCAAACTTCATTCCTTTCTTATATTCATTCAATTTCTAAAGTCACTCCACTTCGACCTAATTCCATTTATGCATACCAATCACCCCCTTTATTCATACTTAAAAGCCTAAACCATTGTTTATATGTTGAAGTGAGTAAATCTCTGGCTATCTTCTATAATTAATTACTAATATCTTTCTAAATTTAGCTAGAATTGTTATCTTTAATTGTAAATAGCGAATATCCTTCGCAGGCAAATGCATCTTTTTTGGTGCCGCGCTCATGTGGGCACGGCTTTTATTTCCAACTGCGCGCTCTCTTTTGTGTGGAAAATAGTATGCTAATAGTGGATGGTCGCAAGAAATTGATTTATTCCTTCCGTCCCCACCATTTTGAATTTCCAAGCTTAATAATAATGACAATTGACAAGGACTTCTTCATTTTACAAATTTAAAAAATGGGCATGTACATGTAATTTTTAACATTTTAAAATTCTGTATGTCAATTAATATTTTATTATACATTCCACTCCACAAACACATATAATTATATATGATTAACAAATAGCGTGATATTTATTTATAAATTAAAATAACAGATAAAATATTAATTGAAAGGAATGAAATTTCAGAATCGTTGAACTAAAGGTTTCGGGATAGTAGTAACTATTATTAGGTTGAATTATTGAAAAGCGTCCTTCTCAGTGTTTATCGAATTAAGCTTTAATTATGATATTCTATTAATTTGAAATCGAAATAGTTTGCCTCGCGACGAATTGCTTTTCGGCTTTCATACTTCAAACGCGAAAAAGGTTTTCGCTTTACGCGTCACGTCTGCACCAACTCTCGGAAACGTAGGGCCATCCCCTCACTGTCAAATCCTTCGGAGGAGCGCGCGTCACTTAGTAACTATTCAACCAAATCCGGGTCTTAAAATAATTAATTCGAAAAATTAATAAAATTAGTTTTACATTAAAAATAATGATGAAGTAGTTTTTATTTTCATCCGTCTCGCATTTTCTCTGTAACTATTTATTTTTTTCCTTTTTAATTATTTTACTTTATCTTTAACCTTAATTCTTTTGATTTATCCTGAAAATTTAAGTAAATATATTGAAATTATTAAAATTATACTGTAGTACTATAAAAAAAGAAAATAAACATTTTATTTGTTTTATATTATAAAAGCTTTAATACATTGAGTTTCCTAAACTTATTCATTTTTATAAATAATGATAATTTTATAACTCGCTGCATATTTATTGATGAATTTTAAGATTAACACTTAAAAAATAATTGTGCTCGTGTAGGGAATTTTAAGATTAACACTTAAAAAATAATTGTGCTCGCGTCCTACATATGTAACATTAGGATTAATTATACTTATATTTTGTTTCAAATAACTAAATATTATCAGCTCCCCATTCCATCTTTCATAATTGCAAAAATCTACCATTTACCATTTAAATTTAGTTCTTGTTCTCAACCGACTTAATTAACTAAACAATCATTCACTCGCGAAGGATAAAACCGTAATTTGAGTTATTGCAAAAGAAAGAAGAAGAATTGCTGGGAAATAGAGGGGAAGGCTGCAAGCAAAGATGTGAAAAGGAAATTAGAAGAAATTTCATTAATCTCAATGACCTGCTTAGTGCTATAAGCTCTCCCTTTTGGAAGTTCTGCTTAATAAGATCTTAACAATCTCAATTAAAAGCGCATTTTTAATGATGGCATACTTTTTTTTTTTTTCTTTGTTTTTCATCCGGATTCCTAGCCTTAGGATTGCTGTCTCCCCCCCCTACACATTCTTGTCCTAAGTACTTCAATTGAAGAATCGAGCTGTGATTACCGTATAATCCTCCCATATTGCTTTGGATTCCAGATATGATTCACAGGAACCGCGCGCGACCGCAACATACACATTGCAATGTCATGCAATAATCGTGGACGTTTCACATTATTTTATTTTTAAATAATTCATAATTTTTTAAAAAAATATTTAAAAATATTTAAAATTTTATTTATTGCTTATACTATGTAATTTGCATAATTTTGGGCATAATAAATTAATGCTATATATTATATAATTTTAGGACCACTGATATAATATTTCATAAATTTTTCATTCAACTAGTGAACTACATAAATATTAAAAAAGCTATTCTATAGCATAATAATGATAAAATTACTGTAATAAAATTACACATATTGTTAGCACCAAGTGGAGTGATGAAGGGACTTACAAAATTATAATATTTATCTGAAAAAGATTATGAAATTGATTAGACAAGTAATCTTTCATGTGGGGATAAAATGAAGAATAGGTACTAGACTATTCAAGTCGAGGATTTGCAGATTAATTAAATGAATCATAACCAATATAATGTAATGAAAGCGCATTATAAGATGGTTGCGCCCATTATGATGATAATAGTATTTGAATTCTCGATATTTAATGCTGCTAGCTTTACTCGTAAAAGAACCATAATCATGATACTCACTATTGAAAACTATTTGAATTTTTGATATTTAATGCTGCTTGCATTACTTATAAAAGATCTGTAATCATGTCTATGATACTCACTGTTGAGAACTTCAAGGTTGGGGCCTGGGAGTGTCGAAGAAAGAATAAGAAAATGAGAATAGTGCTTTCGGCTTCTGTTGGTTGTGTTTGTTCACTTGTATAATACAATAGTCATAACTTTTGTTTAGAGTTGTATTTTTCTCCAAGAAAGCATCAATAATCCCTGTAAAAAAAGACTTGTTATTTAACACGATATCATATAAAAAAAAGCACGTACAAGCATGTGAAATACAATCTCTAGTTATTTACAATCTTCTCGTGTGCTCCTAAATTTTGTGTTGCTTTAGAAGTTAACATAAGTTACATGATTACGTATAATCTTGAGAATCGTTAAAAGAATTTGATTTTGGAGTGCGTTACAAGATTAAATGGGCTTGGTTGATCGCATTTTTCCAAGCTACTGGTAGTCATATGACCAAGTAGTGGAGGCGAAATAAATATAATTGTAAAATGCCTTGAAGCTATATGTAGTTCAACTTGAGTTCCAATACACCCACAAAATTCGTGAAGTATCCAAGTTCAAAATATTAAGGTAATCCCCAACTCCAACATGTATCTAATATTTCACATATATTTGAAAGATAAAATTACTTGAGTGCGGGGCAAATAATTATTTTTTACTACATTAAATCATCTTTTAACAACATACTTACTATCACTCTACGAAATATCATCTGAACAACATCATTCTCTCTCACCAATTTAATGACTTTCTAATTCAAATCTCCCCTTCAGAAGAAGGGGAAAAAACATAAAAAAAATGGACCCAAGAAATAATAACAGATGGTCAATCTTTTGTCTGAAAATAAAGGACTTTTTCTGTCTCTAAATGCAGATGCATACTTGATTTCCTTAGCCATCAGATGCTGTGCATCAAGTTAAGCTTCCAGTACTGGTCTCTCTATTTCTCTGTAGAACCAACAATTACTAGGGACGGCTAAGATGAAACAAATCTGGAACAGAAGAATCACAATATATTTATGGAAAATGCAAAGGTATCTTGATGACATCTTTAATGTGCCACGAAGCTAAAAGCTTTATCCACCGTAGATGAGAGACGATCAACAAGAAGTTGCAGCTCTCGAGTTGTACGGTACACTTATAGAAATATATTACAACATCTCAGGAGGACAAGAGAAACAAAACATACACACCCTGGTTGCTGGATGCTGGATGCTGGAAAGACAGATGTACAGGAGTTTTAGCAGCTCTCATATCCTCAAAACCTCTGAACTCACATCAGGCAACAATGATTTCATTTCCTGGAACAACGACTTTATCTGGTTGTCCATTGATGCACCGATCACTGACACTGACCACATTGGCTGATTTGTTGCCGCAGCCACCACCACAGCCGCCACACTTTGCCATGTTTCCACACCCACCACTGCCACAACCACCACAGCCACCACACTTTGCCATGTTTCCACACCCACCAGCGCCACATCCACCACAACCCCCGCATTTTGCCATGTTTCCACACCCACCACCACCACATCCACCAGACTCTGCAGTCCTCATGGCATTTCCACACCCACTGCTGCATCCTCCACCACTGCAAGCTCCCCCTTTTGACGACACCAAAGAGTTCTCTTTGGCAGCTTCCAATTTAACGTCCACTTCCTTTTGCACAGGAGCCAGGTTGCGTTCACTTGCTACTGCAGGGAAGTCACCAACTTCTTCATTTGAGAGTTCTTTCTGCTTTTGACTTTTGCTGGCCAATATCAGACCATTATGCCCTTCTTTCCTCAATATGTTACCAAGAATAAATGTGAGTGTGAGGCCTGGCAAAAGGAACCATTCTTCTTTGACCTAACAACCCAAAAAGAAAAACACAGTGACAAGGAATAAAATGCTTTCCTGGAGATAAAATTAGTTCTCTGTGAAGAAATTAGATTACCTTGACAGTGCCAGACTTCAAGTCAAGTAATGCCACTGCTCTTCCATATGGATCTTCGGCAGAGAATTCTACAGCTGTAATTAGATCACCTTCAAGCTGATGCTCAACATTATGCTTCTTACAGCACCTTGATTCATAATCCAGCCTTCCACCAAGGAAAAGTCTTACCTGTAGGAAGAATAGAAATAGAAGTCACGGCCATTGACATATGACCAGCCAAGAAACATGTGTCATAATACCTACAGGCGCTAAGCCTTATGATAATGTGATATTTTAATCAATAGTTGACTATACATAGTAGCAAGACACAAGCCACTCATTCCTTAAAACATAAGTGTTTCATTTGCATCAAATGTAGAGGCAGGTCATACCAGATATCATGCCCTGATCCTCCAGTTTGTCACTGTAGGATGGAATGCAAACATCCAGTACATATTTCCAGAATATACTAACATCACTGTAAGAAAAATAACACATTTTTCATACAGGCATGCAACAGATAATTGTAAATGGTTAGACATGGTTACCCAGATCATAATCAATGGTTAGACATGGTTACCCAGATCATAATCAATAGCGAAAGGGAAACACAATAAGTGAAAACTAGCTGCCCCAGAGAACAATATACCGTGGGATCCCGAGATAGACATATTCCCAATTAAATTGTTGCAGAAATAATCTCTAAAGATAGATATTTTGTACTTTATCATGGAAGAATAAAATTAGAGCTCAGTACTATGAATGCATTGTATGCACTTTCTCCTTTTCATTTTCTTCTCTTCGAGCTTCTTGGCATAAGAAGGTATAAGATAAAAAGGGGAAGGACTTACAGTCTGAGGACCAATCAGCTCAAAGAGGTGGCCATCATCATTGTTTGAATTTGGAAGCTTAAGGGACCATGGAGAATTTACAAATGACCATTCTGACTCTGCAAACTCAGCTAGGGTACATGTTTCCCCCGATTCTGTGATGCCAACCACCACTCTTCTACATTCTTTCTTGCCCTTTAACTTCTTAAATTCCCTGCAATGAGATCACATAAGAAGTTTGTCAAAATCCAACATCTTCAAGGAAATGAACAACACTGTATGATCACTATCAAATCAGAATTGCACATTTTTTTATGTAAATGAATAGATTTAACAAAGAAACAATATCTGACCAAATAAATTTTCAGCATAGCATCTTATCAAATTATCACTAACATAATATCACGATTTCACGATGCTGAACTAGAAAAGGCTGTCATTCAAAAGCTCAGTGTGTTTCCTTCAGTAAATTACACTTTGTTACTTAATCTCCAACATCATCGAATTTGTCACTTAATCATCACCATTAAATAATGATAACCAAGATACTAACAGAAAAATGTGAATTAAAATTGAGGAAAAAACTAGACATGTACTATGAATGTAAGCACACAAGCCAAAGTCCTTTAAGACACAGTAAAACATATAGAAGAAATGCAAAACTTTAAATACCTCATCTGTAGGCTGAGGACCAGCTTTCGATCCTCATCAATGACGCGTGTCCAACTCTTACTGAATTGAACCCTCAGTGGTAGTGGGAACAGGCAAGAACTTTTTGAGAAAGGCCGAGAACGAACCATATCAAGTACATATGGTGCTGAGGTAGGTATGGTAACTGAGATGGCCACTCGTAAGCCAATTGGATTGGATTCCCTGATGTTTGAACCTGGCACTAACTCCAGCCATTTTTCCACTGTAAGATTAGAGTCTGGGGACAGGAAATCTTCAAGAGATATTGAAGTGGTGCCCATACTTGTGGATGACTTAGGTAATGGTAAACTGGAAGGCAGGAAGGACACGAGTTCAAAGATCAGATGCCCAGTGGGTTGACACTGGAAGGAAGCCACTTTTTTCTCTCCAGATTCAGAGAATATTGTAAGGCTTCTTTTTGCATTGAAGATCGCATCTGGTTGTGTTTTACTGAAGGACACAAAGAGACTTCCCTTGTGCCCCTCTGGAAGATTCTTCACACCCACAAACTCTAACATAACCTGGAAAATTTCACATATGTAAGAACTTTGTCCTTCACCAAAATTATTTTCTTAACAAGTCATGCAGAAAGGAGAAGGAATCATGTAGAGCACTTAAGCCTGTTTTTATTTTCACAGATTAAGAGATCTCATGTGTGGAATGTTCTCATTTAAAAGCCAATGACTATTCACATATTAGATCTCTAATAAAGACACCACTAAACTATTGTGCATTTGAAGCATGAATGATCAATGAATTGCTACTGTTGCATACCATAAGGCAATAAGAACAAAAATCATTTTTTTAAACTGACCAAGTTTCACATAGGTCCAAATACCAAACAAGATTAGTGCATTGAGCAATAGCTAAAGTCCAAACAAATCTAAAGGGCTCCATCACTGCATTTGTTTTGATTAATAAGCTTAATGATTTACTAAGCCATTTAAAGTTTGATTTAGAATACCTAGGACTTATGATCTGAAGAGCATTGGAGATCATGTTAGACAAAATGAATAAAAACCATAATTCAGCAAGCCAAAATTACAATCTGACATGAAAATTGCTTAAGCCTTAGTAAGATGATCACACTTGTTTGAACTATATTTTAAAGGAATTTAGGCTCTTAAGTATCTCAGGTAAAGGGGGTAGACATATTTAATTGATGAATCTTATGAAATAAATGCAACAGAATAGGGTCTTATCCCGGAAATTGAAAAATGTTATATTGGAAACTATTTATCCAGTCATCAGGTGAGCTTCTTATCTCAAATTGGCTAAAGTGATAGCTGAAATAGAAAAGAAGCATTGTTTTCTAGACCAAAAAAGGATGCACCGTGTACATGCTAGAAAGCAATTATTATCACAATCTTCTGTCATTCATGGTTCCAGACTTTACTTCCTTCTCCCAAACATACTATGGATGGCAGAGCATCAATTCACTGAATCGCATGTGCTAACAGAGACAGATAAATGTGTTTATGCACGTGCATTTCCAGAAAGTTGTAAAGGTCCTTGTGAATTACCTCCAGAACTCTCATCTGAGGAAGTGTTATTTTCTGGTTTTCATTAGAAGCAGGCACCTTCTTCATGAAAATGCCAGAGTACGGAGTTCTTCTGACAGGTGAAGGGGCATTACCCCTGTACATTGCTCCTGCTCTCCAATATCTAGAACCATACATCTCCTCAAATGTCTTGGTGGTTCCAGAAAAACCAACATCCAGTTTCTGACCTTTGGTTCTGTCAGAATCAGTGTCATCATGTTCTAATATCTTTCCCATTATTTTTAAAAGATCTTTGCAGTAAGAAAGTGGATGTAACTGGTGAGTGTGCCAGATGAGGTCAATGTCATAAGTTGGAACTGAGAAGCTCTTTATGGCTTTCTCCTTGTTTCTCTTGATTAGGTGAAGAAATCCTTTGTACCTAGCAACAGCTCCTTCAATATAGCGATTGTCATTCATATGGGGACTGGACACCTACAATGGAATATGAGAAGATATGGAAAAGAGGTTCCATAGTGAGAGAACATGAGAAAAAAGTTTGATATTGTGAATCAAGTAAAAATAGCATCTGCACTGTGGTATTGACAAAAAATATAAATAGGGAAACTAAACATAGAGTTTGATCATCAAAAATGAAACAAAATGATAATTAATTTTTTACCTGATAAAAGAATGGACTTTGTCTCTGAACGGCTGACATCAAATCATACTTGGTCCATTTTTCCCCTCCTACTTCTTGTCCATACATATCATCTTGCTGAGCACTTGCCAAATCCAATTCATAGGGCTCACCTGGACATAATGTTCTCCAAACTTCTTCAGTTGCCTCTGTTGAAGTTCCTTCCAAAGAAGAAACAACATTTTGATTGTCAAGAATTCTCCCATAGAACTCCTCGCAGTCTTGCTTGTATCTGACCTAGAAGATGAAATAACAATAGAGATTTCAATTCATAGCAATCAAAAGAAAGTGACGGAATTGATGGTAAAATACACAATAGAGGAGCATACTGGATTGAGCCTGTGACAGTGCCAAACCCATTCACAATCTAAAGGGACCACCAATGGACCTTCAAAAAGTTGAGATTCAGAGTGTTTTGCCAGCAAGGGAAGCCAATAAACATTATACCTAATGATAGAAAAATAAGCGTTACTCCAGTCAAGGTGACATAGAAAAGGCCTCAAAAAAAGATGTCATTAGGATGAACATTCGTGTAATGATGAAAATCTCTTCCTCATTCTGACTTTGTGATTTGAGACATCAAATCATTTACAACAGAGACCAAAAAATATTATACACTACAATTCAGTACGCTCCATCAATATAAGAGTCAGAACCAGTAACAACTCGAGCATACTTCAAAGTTCAATATATTAAATGAAACCATGTCAACAACTTCATGTATTTCTACTGAAACCAACACAAGCATCTTTACCCAAAACTGATAATAAGAGTGTGTCAGGAGGTTAAAGAATCAAGAATAACATAAAAATCATTCCAGTAGAGGAGAATCTCCACAAAATCAAATATATCACGCCTTTAATTCTATTGCACTAGTGATGCATAAATCATCGTTAAACTGATTAAAGACGCATCAACTTTTATGATAACAATCAAGAGCATAAAAATTCCATATAACGATCACGAGATTAGGTTCTTGCCTGTACATGGCCCTTTCCAGACCTGGGCCTTCGTAGAGCCAACGGTTTCGATCAACAGCCGCAAGAAACTTAAGTTGTCTTTTTGCTGCAGAAACAAGGTCTACATTTATCTCCATGCTCTGTGCTTCTATCCATTCCAACTCCTGCTCCTTCTCCATTTTTGAAAGCTTTAACCTATTATACAATCTGCTCTCAGCGAAACAAAAATCCTCCCCCCCTCAATTAAGCCGACAAAAACATATATACGTTTGCAAATGAAATATCAAATTATATTTTATGGAATATTCAGATTTCAATGAAGTTCTTGCAGGAAACAACGTGAATTGCAACAGAGACTAATAACAACTCAGCTACCCAAAGAATGTATGTCAAGAACTCCAGATTTTCAGTAAGTTAGCAAAACTTCAATAAAAACATAAAAATCACACATCCACGTTAACTAAGCAATAATTATTGATGCAGCGAGAACAAAGATAAATAGTTATGATGATCATACGAATATGGATGATCAACAGAAAAAGAAAACTATTCTTGTAAGTGCAGAGGAAAAATCACCGGCAAATCGTGGAAACTTCTTGATTACAACGACCCGTTGACGTTTCTTCGGATTGATAATTTCCTGAAATGAATTGAGAGAGAAGCAATGGGATACACTATTATTTATAGTAGTACTTCATGAGCTTAAAAGGAGTACGAGATATTGCTTGAACAAGTACAAGTTCGAAATTGAGAGACGAGAGTACCCTTTGCACGAACCAAAAGTACCCACACGGCGCAGAAAGAGCCTTACCTGTTTATTTTTCTTAATATTTTCTTTTCTTTTTTCCATCAAAATTCTCGAACCAAACAAAGTGTAAGGTCCCATGACTGATGATATTTCTTTTGCGTCACAAATGGAACTACAGAAAAGCTAAGTACTGGTAATAAATTGTCCGTTTATTTTAATTATCTCCAAAATTAAGTAAATTTAATCTGTAATTAATATCTAGGTGGTTCCATTTCAATTTTTCGTGGAACATAATTTCAAATTTGTTCTTTATAGTCCCTTTTTAAAAATTTAACACATAAAAAAGGACTCTAGGTCTCATTTAAAATTTGATTTTCATTATAATAATTTCTTTGTATTTAATGCAATCCTTTCCCACCGTCAAACCAAACTTGGGACAATTCTGATCCAGGCCCAATTCACCAGACTCAAATCAATCAGTGCTATCTAGGCATCATTCGCTGTTATTTTATTTTTATATAATTGGCATGCTCATGTCATGCTATTCGTATTTGTTTAATAAGAATGGACTCATTACATCAAATATGATGATGTTGATATTTTGTTTTATAACATCATTATATTTTTGTTTAATCATTCAATACTTTGTTGAATAACTTGTTGAGTTCACGATTGATAAAAGTTAAAAGTTCGTGAGGTTACTTGATTTGGAATGCTGTAGTTCGATCCTGATACACACTACTTGTATGTTGTTTCTCACTGAAATAAGATTAGTGGGTATTTTGGCTATGAATAGGACTTAGTTGTAATAATATTACATTGGCCACAATGTTTGAAGCATCATTAAAAGGTAGATAATGATGACAAGCACCATTACATTCGTAGTTCGTATAGAATTATGGGAAAAAGATATTCATCAACCCTAATCCAAAATATCTAGACCTATCCATGAGTTAATTCATTGATTTAATCTGTTCCAAATAGCAGAAACAAAAGGGACTCATTCTGGGAAACATGAATCCACAATTCTTCATGTTTCAATAGTAATATATTTTTCCATTGGAACTAAGGTCCAACATATGGAAGAAGGAAGCATTTTTACCACTTCACCATCCAGTACCTCGCTACATATCTTTTCCGGTGCATCAGTAACCGAAGTAAGGGGTTAATTGGCATTGCCACAAAATTATTACACATAATTATCTATGAATTGATATCATTCTGAGAGATTTGCCAAATACAGACACTTGAGTAGCACCAGTCCAAAGAATCTCACGTGGGCAGTTTTGGCGTATTGTAAGCTGGGGAGCGGGCTGTAGCACATGACTCTATTGCGTGAGTTTGCAGTACAAGGCTTCGCAGGTATCCGTATCTGTTAGCACTGAGCAATTGATTTCACTAAAAAGCCACCTCAGCTGCACAGAATAAGCATGTATTTTTGTTTTGTTCACACAAAACATGCCAGGGGGTACACATGTTTCTGGTGAACACCCCAGAAATTATGCAGCAAAGACTAAAAAGCACGAGATTTCATTCACAATGACGAAAAATTAAGGCACTGATGATATCACAGTCCATAGAGGGATACTTGAAAAGACGACAACTGAAAACATACGTAGAAGGCGAAGCCATGGCACATTTTCTGCCAAACAGCAACAACAATGAGAAATAAAGGAACTTTTACTTCATATGATACTAGTTTAATAAGATTATGCATGAGGAGGAGTGACAACTGCATGCAATTTCAGAATAGTTTGCCAAGACAGGGGCTATAAATAGACAGATTGCTCTGTGCAAATCCAACAGGCATCACAAATTTACATCTGATGGATGTGACACACATGATGTTGTTTCCAAAAATAAGGTCTCAGTTTGCTTCCTTAACAGTGAAGGCAAATATAACAATTCCATCAGAACAATGTGGACCAATTGCAAGCCTTTGAAATTCCAGACCTATTTTTCCTAACTCTCACAAGTGAGAAGTACCTCATGAGTCCTCTGAGTTTAGATCCATCTCTGTTTTGGTATCCCGCTCCAAGTACTCCTCTTCAATAGTTTCTTTAAGGACGAAAAGCCTCTGGATCACTATAGGTTGATTCATTTTCTTTGCTTCCCTAATTTCAGTCTCTTCTTTATTGAGATGGTATGCATCAAGCATGATCTTAATCCACTTGTGCAGCTCCTTCGGTGTTCTGACACATCAGAGAGAGGAAATGGAAACCATGTCATTATGCATATAGATTCTCAAAATACCTTCACAATCATTTTAAGTGACTCAACAATTTGCAAAAGTGTGTGTTATTACGTGTATATAGCATTTGGGTCTTTGATATCACGTTCATCACCGGGGGAGAAGGCAGTAGCCAATGCAGAGAATCGCTCTTCAGGATTCGTAATGTTTAGCAAACACTTGAGCAGCTTAATTTCTTTTGGTGCAATACTCCTCAAACTGCGTTGCGTTGCCTTGTATAGACAGTACATTATGTCTTTTGCCTGCAAAAACTTGCTCACAGTTAACCATATGAAAATATCAACCATATTCTTGAGCAAATAGAATGTAGGTGATATTACAAGAAGTCTTTTGAAGCAAAACTAGAACACACAAAAATGAGGATTAGGGAGGCCAAGTGCTGGACTAGTGCTCACCATACCAACCTACCGACATGTGGAGGTGGGTTTGGTTGTCATAAGGGAGGAATTGGGCCAAGGACCATCAGAAATTCTAGGACAGGAAGGACTATCCTTGCAATGGAGTCCACAGGAGCAACATGAAAAAACGAACCACAATAATGAATAGGAGCTTTGGCAGAACATAGGGCATCTCAAGTTTCAGTTCTTCATCTAAGCATCCAGAATTCATAGCCAAATGCTAGTAAAAGCAATAATTGTGTTACAATATTGTCTTTGCATATTCAATTAATGGGCAAAATGGATATGCTCTCTAGATCATGGGGCATCACATGTTCTTTTTCCTCTTTTTTTCTAATTATTCCAAGCAAGAATACAAGCTGACTAGATATCACCTGTACTATTATAAGTACCGCACTTCATTCTTCATGGTACTATTTTATTGACTTCAGCCTTGCCAAATTTGCACCCTGTTGCTAAATGTTGGTGCAACCAACTATCTTAAAGCACCTTTCCTTGAGAACAATTGTAGAAATCTCATAATATCTTAACAGACATGCATCTGAATAAAATATCACCCCAACTTGTACCTGCCATGTTAAAAACTTGAAAATAGAAAATCAGTCATCTCCAGGAGTTCTTTTATTAAGGTATAGCAATACAGTTAGGGAAGATTATTTGGTCCTAATAACCAGCACAAGCCAGGCAGCTTGGATTCAAGTCTAACTGCAGTTTGTTTAGGTGAGTACATCCAAGACTTCAACACTCATGAGAACATTCAGACTTTGGATCCACTATTTCAATTTGTATTATATCTCGTATTCCATCTCATTTATACATGTCAAGTGTAAATAATTGATACCCAAGTGTATATTTAAAGAAATATGTTATACATTCAGCATACATTTGTAATCTACAATATTAGAATAAAACATTAAATTGGAATAGAGCATTCTGACTTTACAATCAGTATAGTCCAATCATGCCCATTGGTCTGTCAAATCTATTCGGATCTCAAATCAAGAATAGGCACAAAAATGATTTCAGTTTTTCTTTTTTAATAATGGAAAAGCAGAAGATGGGGATATTGATAAAAGATCAAATTTTAGATAACTCCGTGTTTTACTTAGATGATGCCCTCCATGTGCTTTTATAGGTTTATCAAGTTGGAATGCAGTTTTTCTTTTCTTTTTTTTATTTTTTTAGGTCCAGGGGTCAAACACAAATAGACAACTTTGTTACCTCATTTTTCATGGTAGCCGACTCCTTTGCTGATGCCCAAGCACCATTGATCAATAGAATCAAAGAAGAGTCAAGTTCTTTTGCCTTGGCTAGGCTTTTGATCTTCTCACATGCGACATCTATTGAAGGAGAATTCAAGATATCATCAAACTTTGCCTGGGCAGTCTCTAATGTACCCACAATCTCCAGAGTGTTATCCAAAGCACTGACTGCTGACAAGCATCTAGCCCCCAGCCGGGCAATTGCTGCTCAATGAAAATAATACATAAATGATCTTATTGATGAATTCAGACTATCTAATTTTATGTATCAAATAAAAAAATTGTTAAAAGTGAATAAGAATACAACTAATGAACTCAAGTTATGGCAATTTTTAAAAATTTTATTAAATGACTGTCCAATATATATTTTATACATACAAAAAGAAATGCATAAATAAATATATAACCAGTAATGGATAATGAAATACTATAATGGCCACAAAGAAAAAGATGCTCACATCAGTGATGGGGCCGGAGGCTATTAGGTTAAGCAAATGTTCTAGAAGAAAGAAAATGTGACTTTTGATAAGGTTATGCTATTTTCTCAATTGGTTTTAGGAACTCCTTTTTCTGTTTTTTGTTAAACTATGACACCTAAACTTGATAAAACATGTAAAAGAAAGACCTAGTTGTGTCTGAAACATGTCAAACATGCCATCAACAGTGTCCAAAATGTGTTGGGCACTCCCATCATTTATGTGGAGGCCATACCAGAATTTTTTCTTTTTTGGCATAATTTTTTGACATGCTAAATGCCATCAGATGCCTTATGTTTAACATGGGTTTGACACTACACCTAGGTGATTTTTTGAAGTTTTGATGTATCATAGAGAGTAACTATTTTATTTATTACTAAAACTGATACTGCAAGGACTAACGGCATGATAATAGATTTTGTCAGCATAATAGACTTTTTACAGTTCAACATCCTACTTATTTGCTGAATTTGAATAAATTGCCCATTTGATCTGACACCATAAAAGACTAAACTCCCAATTAATAGATTTTGTTAAATTTTGTAGTTTAATTTGATAGACATGTTAAGTTTGCCTTCATGTTTGCTAAGATCTTGGCCTGTTTGTTAATGTTTGCTCAGTTAGAACTCACACAAAAATATGTTCATGAACAAATACATTTTTCATGATAAGGAAAATGGTTTATCTACTCTAAGATATTTCCTCATTGCTCAATGATTCAACAAGCAAGGTTTTAAAGAACTACACTTGTCAAAACAAAATATCGTGAAAAGAGTTTGAAGACATCTTTTCGAGTGAATGTGTAAACTATTGTTTGCTGATATACAAATATAAGCAAATGAGAAACTTGTCCATGTTCAGCTCGTTGATCAGAATAAATATGAAAGGAGTCACACAAATCTAATATGAGTTGTTACAAAATCTCAGTTGCTTTTCAACCCCACTTCTATTCATTACTTCATAGTCAGCACATAAGCTGATCCAAATTTGACAGTAACAGATATAGCTCCAAATATATAAGACTAGAAGCTTGATGACATAGTCCATTGGTGAGGTAATCTTGAGAATAGCTCCTATAACCCATCTACCTTCATACCAATGGGGACTTTCACCACCAGTGTTAGCTGGTGCTCACTTTGTTGAACTTCCATACATAATTGTAGTTCACCGGCTTCATGGAAACCTAACCCATCCAAGCCAATCTGAAGGGGTAAACTTCTTTGGGAAAGTTTCACTTATCCATGTCTCTAATCTAATCATTCTAATTCTTTTCAACCCATCTAGGAGAGCAGTTGAGTCACTTTGAATTTTTCATTGTTTAGCCATGCTCAAGAGTTTAATTAGATTCTCCACAGCCTAAAAACTATTGAAGGTGAGGATAGATCATATTTTCTGCTCCGTTTGTGATGCATGCATCATAACTTAAAAGATTCATTTATGGATAGAATAACCTTTGAACATGGAAATGAAAGCTACCATCAATTGTAAATAATACTATAAAATTTTATGACACCACCTCCATCTATTGTTAAGCCATATCAATTCTAAGTAAGCTTCTAGTTGGTGGCTATATGTTGCTCTTCCTAAAAAGCTGAAACTCTCCTGGATGTTTTCAAAGAAAAGTCATGGTTAAGGACCTAAGCCATATTATTTCAAAGAAATGTTTTGTCCAAGTTCCACGATATCCTGATTCCACTAAACCACTTATACACACCAAATTCTAACATATAATCAAACATTTATCTATTGCCTACATAATACTCCCATGTTAAGGAAATAATCTATTAAACTGGGTATAATAAGTGGCATAAAAGATTACCATCTCGGTCCTCCAAGCTGTCATAGGTTTCTGAGAGCAAAGTGAGATGGCGAAAGAAGTCCCCTGTAAAGTCCCTCCGTCGCTTTGCTACAATGGCATTTAAATCCGTGGGATTATCTTGTATCTCTCTAAAAAGTTCAGTGTGTTTTTCCATTTCATCATCAATCTGCAACATTCATGCTTGATCAAGACATAGTTATGAAAATTTTATGCATTCTAATACTCAAAACTGATATATGACATCCAGTTTGGCCACAAAGTTCACTTCTCCACGCATAAAGTTTATAATTCCTTCCTATAAGAGCAAAATAAGATTTTGGAATAAGTCCAATTTACTTGAACCAATTTAAACATAAAACCGTTCGATATGGCACAGAGTGGCGAGACAGTGCTGTTGTAAAAGGCCAAATATTGTTATCTTTCAGTAATTACGGAGAACGAGAAACAACAAGCTAATACCTTTCTAACTTTTCTAGACAAGTCAATCAATTTTTGCTTTAGTTGGGAATCTTTTTCAGCATCAGCGCGCGTTTTACATCGATTATAAAACCTCTCCCTGTACTTGCTCCACTCATCTCTGAAAATCAAGTACTTTTTCCAATCTTTAGACTTGGGTCTCTCGTTCAAGAAAACATCAATTATTTTATCGCAGAATTGGGTTATCGTGAAGCCTTCTGCAACTTCAACCTCAACCTCAACCTCTGCTTGTGCTGCAGTTGCACTACTTGCCAAGACCCCTGAAGCGAAAGAAGAATGAAATAAATTGGAGAATTAAAACAAATTAAAAATGAAAAATTAGTAAATAAAAAGAAATTAAGGAACAAAATGGAGGCCTCACCAGTGGTTCTTCTTGATTTTATGGTTCTGGGGCTGAGGAAATTCTGAGACGGCAGGAAAACAGGGAAAGGAAAAACGGCGGGTATTTTTGAAGAATCTGGGGGTAATTCTGCACGAAATGCAAAGAGAGTGGAGCTGAAGAGTGAGAGTTTAGATGCCATTTGTGTTCCTCTGTTTCGCTTGGGAGCTTCGACAAGGAGAGTATAAAATGATATATTGATCGGGAGAAGCGATAATTATGGTCGTTACACAACGGCGCATCGTTAGTCATATTAAAACCCCCTTTAAACCACTGTGCGCCCTGCCACTCCCAACGCCGTGGCTCGAAGCAGTCTTTTATATTTATTTTATCTTTTAAAATGAGAAAAATATTTCATGTATGATCAAACGTGATATGGGATAGTCTAATAGGCCAAATATCAAACAAAATAGTTCATAAGGCCCAAAGATGGAATCTATTTGATCAAATTTATTTTATCTTTTAAAATGAGAAAAATATTTCATGCATGATCTTCTATTTGATCGAATTTATTTTATCTTTTAAAATGAGAAAAATATTTCATGCATGATCAAACGTGATATGGGATAGTCTAATAGGCCCAACATCAAACAAGACAGCCCATAAGGCCCAAAGATGGAATCTATTTGGTCGACCGGTATCGACCTCATTTAGGAGTGTCTATGGTCGACCCGTATCAATCTGAAAACTACTCCGATAATTCGAGCATTGGGTCTGATCGATATTGACCGACCTCGACGTTTACTCGGATTCCCGCCGGGCATGTTGATCTAATGTGTCGAGCCCACTCTAATGACACGTGGCAACCGGTGCAACTGCTGCCAACAACTCTGATAACCCTGCAAACAACTTTCGCAGACACGTGCTCCTGCTAGCACGGTTATTCTGGAAAATAGGAGATTTAACCATCTGGCACAGCACCAAAATTTGGAATGACTTTCAACCCCCTGGCATGGGAAAAAATTAGTACACCTGATAAGAGTACTTGGGTAAAATTACGCCCACATAAAACTATAAATACTGCATGTCCAACCACGCTCAAGGTAATGTCGTTTACACTATTCACTATATACTCTCGTGATATTCTGCTCTACTAGAACTAACTTGAGCGTCGGAGTGCCTTAGCCGGGGGCCTCTCAACTAGTTGACGTGTGTTTGTGGTTACAGATGTCAAACCCAAAATCACTCAAATCAACCGGAGTACTTGACCCTCCAGCTCAAAACAGCATCAAAATGTATTTTAATTTTCATGATATCTAAGTTCATTTTTAGCGAACCTTCATTATAAGTGTAAATATATAAATATATTATGTATTAATTTATTGTTAACCAATGTGACATATAATATATATTATTGAGTAATTTATGATCTAATGACATAAATCTCTTACATAATATGAAAGACCAAGACCAAGAATATGCATGCTAATAGACTCTTAATATGTTTGTATTGTAAGTATCTATGAATATAAATATATGTCAATTATGGTATTTAATAAGGTTAAAAACTAGATCTAGCATGAAAACATTGATTTATTGACCATCCAAATCAAATAAACGTACCAAATTAGAATTATGTACTTGATTAAACAAAAACCATAATGCTTTTTATTAATGAAATAGAAACAATGGCAATCGGCTTAAATTTATTTACATAAAATTCTAAAATGAGAGATATATTCAACAAATTTTACACACGATAAGAAATTATATAAGAAAAATATTGTAGACTTAGAAAAACAGTAAAATCACATAATGAGTTGTCTGAGTATAAAATAAAGTAAAGAGTCAACTAAATTAAAAACATATGGGGGAAAAAAGGATGCAAATGTATATAATAATAAACAGGTAGCAATAAAAATTATGGAAACGAAATGAAAACCTTAAAATAAAAGAGGAGGGATATGGTAGAACAAAGACTTGGATTATATATTTCTTTTGAGAATTCGATTTTTTTAGTTGGTTCTTGATCATCCCAACATTTAATTTTATAGCAATATTATTTCATTCAAGATGAGAAAGAGAAAAATGTCTTAGAGCCTCTAATTGTAGAGATAGAGGGAGGGAATATGATTAACAAATGTAGAATTTCTCCAAACTTTTGCTTGAGGAAGGTGATCTATTTTTAACTGATTGGCTAAAATGATATCTTTTCTTATGCTCCACTAATTTTGTTTTTGACTCGAAGAATTAGAATAAGAAGACACATATGCCCCTCTTATCAAACGGTTCAATTTTGTTTTGACGTACAGCTAGAAGCATCTCACATGCCCTTATTTTTCTAAGTTCAAAATATAAAACATCAATATCAATTCTTAATTTCTGACAAAGCATGGAGGTTTGCAAAATATATGTATATGTATATAAAGCCTAGAGGACTTACGAGTTACGATGACTTCTCACTTTATCTGAATGAAGACAAAGGATTTGGATATATAATCCTTGACCGACGGGACGGACACAGTTTAATGCCTGGAATATGCCAAACTTCGTTAAAAACAATGGCTTGCGACCTGTCAACTACCGCCTAAATTAATCAACTGCCATTGGACTAAACCAAAAGTAAATAATGTAATTTTTTTTTTTTTTTTTGACCAGCGCGGAAGGATTTAGAGGATGTGAATTCACATGCTGCCAACTAAAATATTAATTTCATAATTCAAATTCAATACTAAGTGGAGACATACTATTAATTTTTAACACACGATGTTCAAATTTTTATAATTTTTTTAAAGGATAAAAATTTGTAACTTAGCTTTAAAATTTTGTTAATTTTAATTATATAAATTACAAAATATTATTATTAGACATCAAAGACCTTATTTTAATATAAGATATAATGCTCTTATAGATTTAAATTTTTTTTTGAAATCTTTTAGATTAAGCTGCGGTGAATAGAAGGTGTTTGGTTGAATTTATAAATTTTCTAATACATCTTATAAGATATTTGAGAATTTATGAAATATTCCAAAATATAGGTAAAGACTTTAGATCATGAATCCATAAGCTCTTTGAATAAGATGTTAAGGGCCAGCTTGGTCGTGCTTTCAAAATCAATTTTCATTTTCAACATTTTTAAAATTTAAAAAGTTAGTTAGAGTAAATGAATTGAAAACAGATTTGTATTTGGATAGTATATTGAAAAATTAATGATTATCTATATATATATATATATATGGTTTAGTAAGCTGTGGGTAGAGACAGATAATAATAATGAAGAAGAGAGAGAAGATACATATGTTATTGGGAGAAAATATATATATATATATTATTGAAAAATATGTTTTGAGATAAAAATGAGTTGGAATATTGGTAAAAATGATGATAAGTTGTTGATAATTTATTTCTAAATAGTAAAAATAGCTGAAAATGAAAATAAAACATAACCAAACTTGCTGTAGGATTACATGACTTTTTTTTTTCCTGAAAAAAATAAAACCCTTTTTTTAGACATAAAATAATCATTTAAATTTGTCAAATTTAATTATAAAATTGATATTACTAGAATTTTATAAGATCTTATTTTTTTAAATATTTCAAAATTTTATTTTTAAAATAAAATTTAGCGTATCATAAAATATATAACTTATAAGCCGTTTTAAACGAATTTCCTAAAGACCATCATCGATGATGGCTAGCTCCTTTCAAATATCAAATGATAAGGCAAGCATAGTAATTATAAAGTAAAAGAGTTTGATAAATCAATTCATATTTTTCAGAATTATATTTGTACACGTACGAAGTTTCTTTCTCCCCATTTTCCACGAATGCCACAAGCGCGGATGACAGTATCATCTTTTTAGCATGTTTCTTACTCATCAAATGGAAGCTGCCCCGAACATAACCTTCCATGGTGGCAGGTTGCTTACTGGTGATTGTTTGAATACACATCTATCTTGATTCCTGTGTAAAAAGAAAAACACTTGTGGAATTTAATTTTCAATATGTGTTTAATTATTAAAATTTCATATCCAAACATGGCATGTAGAAAATATTTTTCACGTTGTTTTGCTGTGAAGGCAACAAGAACAAAATAATTTACCACAGCCTACGGCCCTACAGGTTGACATTTATGCTCCTTTTTGGAGTCTAAGTCAATTAGTTGAAATATTTTATTTTCAGTTCCAGAATATATATTTATGAATATTGACAATGAAGATGCTTAAATACACTATAAATATTTATAGAATACTCATCAAGAATTCGAACCTCAAAAGTAAATCATTTTAGTGCCAAATGTCTCAAATTTAATTAGCTTCACTAAGTGGCAAACTAATATAAGAAGCTGAGGGCTTGTTTTCTTATATTTTGGGCGTTTTGTAGAAACATTTTTGGGGGAATGAGGTTTTTGGAGAATGCGCTAAGTATTTCTTTTTGTTTTGGGGAAATATGAAAAATGATTTTGTAGACAGCTTAATTTTTGAGCCAAGCTATAACTTATACCAAATTGATATTATAATTGTTAAGATGCTGAACTTTATCTGGATTCCGACTTGATAAGTAAAGTGCAACCTATAAAGGCTCCAAGCAACCACTTCGTTGAAGAGAGACAAGATT
>JACGDI010005492.1:1399377-1452091 GCA_014898725.1 Jacaranda copaia | reverse complement strand
AAGCTTCAAGTTCTTGCTGCGACAACGTATTGCTACCACAAAGGTCCTATACCTTTTCAAAGTATCAAGTCATCAAGTCTTTTAATCTCGGAGTCAAGGTTGGGGTTTCAAAGAAATTTCGTAGTATCTTTTACCAAGTCAAGGGATACTACACCCATATATCCAAGAACAAGCTTTAAGCCCTTGGATCATATGTATATTGAGAGAAGAATCAGGGGATTAGTTTTGTTAGGGAATTAATATTTTTCTCTGATAAATTGTAATTTTCATATATTTTTTTTATATAAATTTAATTTGTCCATTATTTTTCTTTGTCTTGTGATTTAATTTTGCAGACAACGAAATTTGTGTGAACAGATTTGATAATGAATTGTTTCTTTATTTATGTTTTGGGAAGAGACAAACTTTACTGTTGATGTCAAATCAATTACTTTTTTATTGGATTTGTAGGGTGAAACATATGTGTGTGTGTGTAGATAAGTGAATAATGTGAAAGATGAAATGAGAAAACGAGGGGGTAGATGTGTTGTTTAGGGTGTAGGATTTTTTTGGGTAAATTATGATGAGTTTTTTGGGCAAAAAATTGAAGTATTTTGGGAGAAAGATTGGGGAATGTGCATGTATTTTGAAATTTTTTTGAGAGTCGGAAAATATTTTTTCAAAATATAGGATAACAAGCCCTTGATTTACTGGCAAATAATTAATGTATTTTTTTTTTCAAAATAAAATTGCAAAAACATCCAAAGTCAATGTGCTTTCACCTCGACATATGTAACGAATGCGAGCGCGCAGTTCGTTTTCAAGAATAATTGGCTATTGATTTCCCTTTCCCCTTTCTTTTTGGGGGCAAATTCCTAAATATATTACAGGTGAAAAATGGAAAACAAAAATAATCAGCCATTAGTAGATGACCTAGACCAGACAGTACATTAATTGGTTATGCAGATAAATACCCGCCAAATAATATGGATTGAAATCAGTTGACCCAGTAGAACACTAAATGTTAGAAATATCTACATCTTAATTTCCAGTCTGTTATACGACAGTCCTCCAGTCCCGCAAACTACTACATACCACCTTTGTAGCCTCTTTCGTCCTTGTTGCTCATAAATTATGATTGCTCCTTCCTTGCATTATAGTTAAGTTCTACTCACCACAATCTCTGAGTCTCTTTGATGCGTAGATCCATTTATTATCTTGCAACAATACACATTCATGAGACCAGATTTGCAGAAACTTTCCCAGAGAAATTACCACAATAATCATAATTGTATTTGTGCATGCATTTGGGCTTAATGTTTTCAAGTCAGCCAAAACAATTTGCACCTAATAACGGTGAACTATAGAGCCACCTATTTGTCAATAAATGGCTGATTAAAAATCATATTCAATACAAAATTATTAATTAAATTAAAACTATAGGCTGACCTCCATTTCGTGGATGTAGCGTTCAGGGTAACGGACAAGGGGAGCGACGGAGTTGAGACAAACATGAATGATTATAAGTAAATGGAGGCTCCGCCCCATTATTTTATTTATTACTACAAATTTACCTGGCAATAAAGAAATATCAACTAACACTAAAACAAACAAATGATATTAATCATGGCGAGTATTAGTTAAAATCTAATTTGATGATTAAATTTATATGTACGTAGTTTTTGTAATTAGATTATTATTATTATCTCTCTAGCCTCCTTTGAATGTTTGATGTTAGAGTGCCACCAACCTCTAGAGTCAAACTGGAAATCTGATCAGAGTTTTCTTCAAGTCCTTGTATGTTTGTTTTGGATGCCTTTTTGTCTCCAGGACTTCTCCAGAGCATCCACGCCGGGAAAACACAGGCTGGATTTTTGGGGAAAATCATGAGCTTTTCCTGATTATTGCAGAACAAAAGAAACAAAACAAAAAACAAAAAGAAAAAAGAAAAGAATTTTTCCAGGCTATGAACATCAAGTCACCCCCATGGGGAAACTTTCTGTGAGGATCAGAAGATGACGAAAGGGTTGGATGATGTAAATACAAGACTGATCACCTGTTGCATCATTTTCATACTCCTCTTCATCCAATCTAATTTTGCACAACAAGAACAAGGTATGTTTTTCCATTTTGCTTTCCTTCTTACAACTGCATGCTGTAATGAATTTAATTGCTTTCAGAAACCAGAGAATACATTGTAATGCATAATTTAAGCTACTTCAGTCGTATGCTTGAGACAACTACGCGTTGAAGAACAATATTCAGTATCCTATGCTAGTTTTCTAGTCAGACGGTAATTCTGTTTTTATTGGGATGGTTCAATTTTTACTTGCATGATCCATAATGCCTAATAAGGCTTGAGGCCAGTTGGAATAGATCCTTTCTGTTCTCTCTGTGGACGAGAGCAGTGGTGTAGATTCATTATTGAGGGATATGAAGCCTGATAGCTGAACAGTTCTTTTCGAAAGATCCATAGCTTCGATCACCTACTCGGAACTGATGATTTCAAGATTTGGATAACACTGCAGTATTATGTTATTCACTTGTTTCAGAAGGTTGCTCCCAATTTCATGGCTGAATATATTCCTCTGGGGACTAACGAGCACAATCCCACGAAGAAAGTTATTTTAAGCCTATTAGAGAGAGAGAGAGAGAGAGAGAGAGAGAGAGAGAGAGAGAGCATTATGATTGAAGAGCTGGGTTATGAACTAAAGGAGTTGGAGAAAGTTAATCACTCATTTTAAAAATTGGCATTCTTAAGACCAAAGAGTTGGGCAAAAAAAAGGAAAAGCTCTTCGTTTCTAGTTCTCGTGCAGTTGGAACCGCTGGAACTATAAGAATCCTTAATTAGAACAGGTTTCCAATTCGACACCTTTGAAGTGAGATTTTGAGCAAAGTTAATAGAACAATGAAAGTCGTAAACTATATTCGGGGGAGTTATTGTCTATGGTGTGGTTGTCTAGGAAAAGCACGGATTGCTGTAAACAACTTTGATCTTCACTTCCGAGGTCCCTAGGGAATATTATTGCATGCTATGGATTCAAGTTCAGTTTTGTAAGCTAAATCCACATTACTCCAATAGGAGTTACTGCAGTCCAAATTTCAGGCAAGAGAAAGCACTGACATTTTTGACATGATCTTTAGCAGGATTTATTAGCATACAGTGCTGTGCTGATGCTACATTTACAGAGACAAGTTCCAATATCAGTTACGTATCAGATGAAAGCTGGTACCCTGATAAGCGAAGTTGCCAAGACACTATCTGGATTGGGCATGACAATCAATCCAATGGTGAAGCAAGATACTTCAACTCGGAATACGACAGCAAATGGTGTTATAATTTGCCAACAAGGAGTGGTATTGTCTATTTAATCAGAGGAACATTCCCTCTCACCAATCTGCAGGCATCTCCTCCGGACACCTGTTTTAATGTTTCAGTTGGTGTGACAGAAATAGAGAAAGTGGATTCTCTAGGTAAACCAGAGGTTGAGGGAATATTCGAAGCTGCTGATAACTACACTAACTTCTGCTTGGTGAAAGGCAAAGGGGAAGCGTACCTTTCGAAGCTGGAACTACGACCTTCACATCCAGAATACCTCAACACAGATCCTTCAAGTGTGCTCAAGCTTGTAGCTCGGGCAGATGCAGGAAGCATAGGAGCTGAAATCCGGTATGCTTCATAATTAGATGTTTCTTGCAGTAATAAAACTATAGAATCCCATAAAGAAAACCTGAAATCATAGATTAGCCATACAAAGTCTATGGCGAAAGAAACGACTTTGTAATTCAACATGATGCAGTGTAAGTTAATTCCAAATAAAATCTGCTGAAGAGATCAAAGAAGAATTGAGAACAAACAAGTAGTAATCTCAGGATTTAACTGCAAAATTTATATTTTTTGTTACCCCATGCTTTAAATCTCAGGTATCCAGATGACCCCTATGATCGAATCTGGAGATCAGTCTCGTATCCTGATCCAATGGCTAATAACATATCATCATCCACTGCCATTGTCAATATCACTGATTCAAACAGTCTAGTGCCTCCTCTTAAAGTATTACAAACAGCTCTAACTCATCCAGAACGGTTAGAGTTTCAGTTTAAAAACCTTGATGCAGGATCATATAATTATACTCTGTACCTACACTTTCTTGAGCTCAATGACTCTGCTCAAGTTGGGCAAAGGGTGTTTGACGTACACATCAACAATGATAAGAGACAAGAGGTTGACATATTGGCCAGTGGATCACTCTACCTTGCAGTTGAATTGAACTTCAGAACAAATGGAGCCCTTAATCTGACCTTGGTCAGAGCCTTGAATTCACGGTTGGGACCAATCTGCAATGCCTATGAGCTTTTGCAGGCTTATCCAAGAAATGCAGAGACAGATGTGGCTGACGGTAATTTATGCACTCTAAATACCTTATGTCTTCAAACAACAATAAACTTACAGAAGACTGAGTTTCTTGCCCTATCTATTCAGTGAATGCAATTACAACAGTGAAGAATGAGCTACTTACAGACAATCAAGATAGTGAAGTGTTGAAAACTTGGTCAGGAGATCCCTGTCTTCCACTTCCATGGCATGGCTTGTTTTGTGAGAATCTCAATGGTACCTCAGTCATCACTAAAATGTCAGTTGCTTCTCCATTAAACACTCTCCTGCTCTCATGCTTGTCTACTTCAATGCATCATAACCCTAAACAATTTGTTCCAACATTGAATGTTCATTGCATGTTGTGTCCCAGGGATTTATTCCTAAGCAGATTCACAGGGCCAATCCCTCCGAGTATCACTGAGCTGATTTACCTGAAGGAATTGTATGGCTCACTATTCCTCATTGTCATCGTCTTTGTTGATTTATGAGCCTCTAGCTAATATCAATGCAAAATGCAGGAACTTGAGCAACAATGGGTTCACTGGCACCGTTCCTCAGTTTCGAGCTTCCTCCTTGTTGACCTCACTGTAATGAACTCTACTCAACCATAAATGTCTTAGTTCCGTTCTCTAGAACTTGCATAATGTTCATTTTCAACCAGATACAAAGATGAAGTTTTAGTTCTGCCCCAAACAAATATTCAGTAGTTTAAAATAAAGTGAGATTCACAAATTTGAATTGTATTTCGAGTAATGAAAATATTCCTTCACAATTCTTGGTCTAGAGGGTCATCAATGCATCACACGGTGGCACACATGCACATGCAAAATAGAAAAAAGAATTGTAGGGGTTTGCCGTGGTTGTTTAACAAATGAAACATACAATTTGTCACATGATTTTTAGAAAAATGGATAAATTTTCTCCCAATTTGGAATGACAACAACAGCCCAGAATAGTCATCTTATTACAATTTACAACAGGCAGGAGACGTACGTATGTGCATAATTAGAAGTATTACCCAGGACCATCCGCTAAGTGGTCACATTACATGATGTATTTTATGAAGAGCACCAATTACTCTAGAAGCCTCTATATATTTCTTTAATTTTGGTTGATTTTTTAAAAATTGTAGTGTAACTAGAAGTTTCTAATGAAGACTAGTGTAGGAGTTTCTAGAATAATTTCTAAAACTTTATACATAGTTGTAGAACTTGTAAGAATTTTGTAGGAAATGTGTAGAAATCTCCAGAAAATATTCTAAAAAATTCTAGTCTTAAAAAAATCTAAACTTGTAATCTAGATTGTAGGATAAAATCAATCCTTACCGTTCATTCAAAAAAAAAAAAAATAGTATAAATAGGACAAGAGTCCATTTGTAACGAAACTAAGATAGAATTAAGTGCTCAAAGAAAAGTGGTGTGTGGTGCGAGGTGTGAGTGCTTGTATACACTTTATTGTCACAATAATATATAATCTTTGTGTGCCTTGCTATCTTCTTTCATACTTTGTTACTTGGCATCCATCTTTCATTTCTCTACAAGTGGTATCGGAGCAGGTGATTGAGGATCGTTAACGATATTAATTAGGGTTCACGAAAGCAGGTCCATGAGGTCGAGGTGCCATTGGTGCGCAGTCTAAGACTGTGAAGCTAATTGATCCAGGATCGAGTTTACTTGGTCAAGGTTTACCAAGTCACAATGGCAGATACGTCTAGTTTAGTAAGTGGAATTGAAAAACTTAGTAATAATAATAATTAGAGCATCTGGAGTATCTGTATGCAGTTTTACTTGTTCAGTCAAGATCTATGGAGTATCATTGGGGGAAATGAAACTCAACCTCCAACTAAAGAGGATGATTTAAAAAGATGAAAGGTCCAAACTGAAAAAACCATGTACGCATTATCAATAGCTATAGAGGACGATTTACTACAGCAAACAAAAGATGCAAAAACACCAAAATAGGCATGGGATACACTTGCAGGGATATTCACTCGGACAAATGATGCCAAGATACAATAGCTCAAGAATGAGCTAATGTCGGTCTCACAACATGATATGACAGTAAGTGAGTATTTTACCAAAGTTAAATCTTTATGTCAAGAAATTTTCAAGTTAGATCCTCAAAATGTAATTTTTGAGACAAGAATAAGGAGGATTATTATCTATGGATTGCAATCCGAGTTTCTCGATCTTATTATGGCAACTCATGGATGGGCACATGAGCCAACTTTAAATGAGTTAGAGAATATGTTAGCAAATCAAGAGGTTTTAGACAAATAAATTTCTAAAACCTCAATCAAAGATGAAGAGAAAGCTCTTTATAGTGGGAAGAGAAATGCCCCAAGAGATCAAAAGATTATGAGACCAAAGAATGAAGAACGTAATGCAAGGCAAGGAAGATTTCAAACGAGGCTACAAAGAAAGAGCTGGCAACAAGGGAGGGCGTAGTTGAGTCAAGATAAAATAGGAGATAAAACTTTTGGTCGCAAAAATTATTAATGCTATAATTAGGGCAGGAAAGGTCATTATGCTTGAGATTGTCGATATAAACAAGCAAAAGTGAACATGGTGACATTATCACATATTCAAAATGAGAGTGAAGAAGAATGGGATCTCCAAATCTCCTCTGCAGTCGAAGAAACAAAAGAAATGATGAAGGAAATGGAACTCTCATGTATAGAGGAAAAGACTGCATTCACAACGCTAAGAAAAAATTTGATCAATTGTGATGATGATGATTGGATTGTGGATTCTGGAAGCTCTAATCATATGAAAGGAGATAAAGAAAAATTAGTAAGCCTGTTCGTGTATAAAGGAGGACAAGTTGTGATTATAACCAATAATTCTAGACTACCAATTACTGGTATTGGCAAGACAATAATTGTACCACGGCATAGCTCACGACAAGTGCAATTGTAGAACATGTATCACGTGCCAGGTATGAAAAATAATTTATTATCAATATCACAATTAATAGCATCCAAAAATTATGTAGTTTTTGGGCCAAAAGATGTAAAGGTGTACCTAAGTCTCAAATTGACATGCACACCATTTATCAAGGGGCAAAAAGTAGAATCCATTTACATGATGTCAGCTCAAGATTTCTATGTAGATAAAACTTTTAGAAATGAGACAATTGAACTGTGGCATGAAAGGTGAGGAAATGTGAGTTACCATAAATTGAAAGTAATGATGAAGAAATCCATGCTCAAGGGGCTTCCTCAATTAGATGTTCGAGAAGATATAGTATGTGCAGGATGTCAATATGGGAAAGCACACCAATTGCCCTACAAGAAGTCAAAGTATAGAGTTAAGGAACCTCTTAAATTGGTGCATTCAGACATACTCGGCCCAGTAAAGCAACCATCCATCAGAGGCTTTTAGTACATGATCACCTTTATTGATGATTTTTCAACGTATGTATGGCTGGATTTCTTAAAAGAAAAATTGGAACCATTAAGCAAATTTAAAAAATTTAAAGAAGAGGTGGAAGAACAACTTGGTTGTAGAATAAGATGCTTACATACAAATAATGAAGGTGAGTATACCTTGCATGAGTTCTTAGAATATCTCAAAGAATGCAAAATACATAGGCAAATAACTTGTTCAAATACTCCCCAACAAAATAGAGGAGTAGAAAGGAAAAATAGACATCTTGTAGAGATATGTAGGAGTATGTTCCATGTGAAGAATGTACCACCTAGATTTTGGTCCGAATGTATGAAGACAGCTGCAGATGTGATCAATAGGTTGCCTCAAGGAAAACTTGAATTTGTATCACCATATCAGAAGCTATGGAAGATCAAGCCCACGGTAAGTTATTTTCGAGTATTTGGATATTCGTATGCTATGTTTTTATTCCTGATAATCTTCTTACCAAATTTGATAAAAAAAAATAATATGCACCATATTTGTAGGCTATGATAACAAAAGAAAAGGCTGGAGATGTTGTGATCCTACAGTAGGAAAGTGTTATATTTCTTGAAATGTAGTGTTTGATAAGTCATCATCTTGGTGGACACCGCATTTAGTAATATTGCCTGATTCAAGAGAAGTTGAGGAAAAAGAAGATAAAGATAACATACATCCCAGTGTAGAGGAAGTTGAGGAATCGACTCAGGCCGAAAAAGGTAAAGTTTCCATGGATAACAAGCGTATATTAGCAAACTTTAAAAGAAGAACGGTCAAGCCAAACTAAGGAGACTTAAGGAGAAACAAACCTGACTCAACCTCAACACAAAAAGTCTAAAAGATAAAAAAGATCAAATCCTAAATATGCTAATGTAGTAGTAGTAGAAGTTGATAAGATGAAAAGATCTTGAAGACGCCATGATGTATAGGCAAATAGTCGGCAGCCTCATCTATCGTAGCATGACATGGCTAGATATATCGTATGCAGTAGGGATAGCAAGTCGATAAATGCAAAATCCAAGAAAGCTCCATTTGAAAGTTGTACGGAGAATTCTACGCTATGTAAAAAGCACTATTACTATGAAATTTTATACAAAAAAGAAGAAAAATGTAAAATAGTTGGGCGTTGCGATGCTAACTATGCCAGTGATCGTGATACAAGATGCTTAACAACTGGTTACGTATTCAGCCTTGGAGAAGGACCAATTTCCTGGTGTAGCAAAAGATAACAAACAGTTTCATTATCTAGCACTGAGGTAGAATATCGAGTAGTAGCTATGGTGGCTCAAGAGAGTATGTGGCTAATACAACTTATGAAGAATCTTGGGTTATCAAATAATCACCATGTGCAGATATATTGTAGAAAATCTAGTGTTTCATGCAAGAACCAAGCACGTGGAAGTGCATTATCACTTCTTGTGAGAAAAAGTATTGCGAGGCAAAATTGAGATGAGGCATGTGAAATATAGAAAGCCAAGTTGTGCATAATTTACCAAGAGTCTCAACATGGCAAAATTTGAAGAATTTAGAAGGCAACTTGGCATGATAAAAAGAAGTAGCATGAGAGAGAGTAATCGTTGAGGGGGAGTAATGAAGAGCACCAACTATTGTAGAAGCTTCCATATATTTCTTTAATTTTGGTTGATTTTTTAGAAATCATAGTTCAATTAGAAGTTTCTAATGAAGACTAGTTAGGAGTTTCTAAAATAATTTCTAGAACTTTATACATAGTTCTAGAACTCGTAAGAATTTTGTAGGAAATGTGTAGAAATTTCTAAAAAACATTTTAGAAAATTCTAGTCTTAAAAAAAATCTAGACTTGTAATCTAGATTGTAGGATAAAATCAATCCTTACCGATCATTCGGAAAAAAAAAAGTATAAATAAGACAAGAGCCCATTTGTAACGGATCTAAGATAGAATTAAGTGCTCCAAGAAAAGTGGTATGAGGTGTGAGTGCTTATTTACACACACATATATATACACTTTATTATCATAATAATATATAATCTTTGTGTGCTTTGCTATCTTCTTGCATACTTTGTTACTTGACTTCCTTCTTTCGTTTCTCTACATTTTACAGCTGAAAAGAATATTTGCATCCAGAATATTAGACATTAGTATCTTTTAATTTGTTTTTCATTCATTTTGTAGGGATGTGAGCCACAATGATCTCACAGGAAACATCACATGGTCTGTTAGCGCAATGCCTTATTTGACAACATTGTAAGGTCA
This sequence comes from Jacaranda copaia, assembly GCA_014898725.1. Classification (NCBI taxonomy): domain Eukaryota; kingdom Viridiplantae; phylum Streptophyta; class Magnoliopsida; order Lamiales; family Bignoniaceae; genus Jacaranda; species Jacaranda copaia. The sequence continues at coordinate 1,442,090 of JACGDI010005492.1, read as the reverse complement.
CATGTTACACATTTCAGAATACCCAGACAATCATTGCTGCTAAATTGGTTTTCTCAGGGTATATTTTTCCAATTGTACCTAACTCAGCGTCTGTTTTCTTCTTCATCTAGATATTTCGGTTGCAACCCTCAGCTCAACCAAAATTTTCCTTCAAACCTAAACAAATCAAATATCGCTACAGAGTAAGATATTTATGCTTTGAGAAGTCCAGAATATGTTTATGCAGCAGTGAACTTATTATATGTATGCGTCCATTTTGTATAGGTGCATTTGAGAGAGAATTTGACTCCTTTTATCTGGTTTTCTATTGTTCATATTTAGCAAAGGGGTGTGCAACGCACAAGCATCCTCCCATTTAGCTCAAGGAATTGTCATAGGCGCAATTGCGGGTGGATCTTTGTTGGTTACAATTGTAGTTGGAATGTGTTTGGTCTGCCTGTACAGGAAAAAGAAGACGGCCCGGCAAAAGTTCGATGTGAAAGGGCACACGATGTCAAAGAGTAAGTGAATATAACATCAGACATAAACATTACACACACACATGTATATATATGTTCGTGTATTTAATCTTACCTGTCTAAACTTCAAAACATTAGATATGTACAGAAAATCCAAACTTTTATTTAAGCTACCTTTACAGGGACACAAAAACATATAGCATGTCAACATATTCAGCAGTAGTGATGGAACAAATTTCTACTATGTAATTTGGCAGAACAGCATTTACAAAATATCATTTTGATCAAGTCATTAGATGCACCAAAGTGGAGACAAACAGATTTTCTTGTTGAAGATAAGTACATATGTTTATAAAAAGAAAAGAAGAAGCTTCGATCTCCATATTATAGTTTAATCAAACAACTCAAAGACACTATTCTATTACTTCTTTGTTTCCAGGAAAAGGTAGCTATTATCGTCATAAATTCAACTTTTCCTTTGTCAACTGATGAGATTCTAATAGAATAAATTTCTGGAATCGCGAAATTTTCCATTTAAAAGTGTCATGGGCATGATTTTGCAAATTAATACATTCAAGAGAAGGCACAAAGCAAGAGTGAAACTAATACTCTCAACCATCTGTTTCATCACTCCTAAATCCATTTTTATAACCTCATTCTTTTCCAATGCAGATGCAATCTATTCAGTGGCAAGCACAGAAAATATTGTTACCAAATCAATATCTATTCAGAGTTTCACACTGGAGTACGTAGAAACTGCAACACAAAAGTACAAAACATTGATAGGTGAAGGAGGATTTGGATCAGTTTACCGTGGTACTCTACCTGACGGTCAAGAAGTGGCTGTGAAGGTCCGATCAGCTACCTCAACCCAGGGAACTCGTGAATTTGACAATGAGGTATGTCTCCATGCGGTAATCTATACTACTTGGCCAACACTATGATTATTTACGCGTGCACATTGATAAACTAAGTCTCTTGTTTCAAGAAACTACCTTATTTCTTCCCAGATTTAGAAATATGCCAACAATATATGTTCATATAGAGATAAATGAGCCCAACTGACAGTAGCTGTAAATGAATTCTACAGCTGAACTTGCTCTCAGCTATTCGGCATGAAAATTTGGTTCCGCTGATTGGCTATTGTTGCGAGAATGACCAACAAATTCTTGTCTATCCTTTCATGTCTAATGGCTCTCTACAAGATCGCCTATATGGTAAATTTCACGAATATCTCAAACTCTTTGAAACTAGATTTAGCTAGGAATTAGCATTCATTTCTTGCTATTTACTAATTAACAGGAGCAGCAGCAAAGCGCAAAACTCTGGATTGGCCAACAAGACTTTCCATTGCTTTAGGAGCTGCAAGAGGCAAGTAACAAGGGGCTCCAAAAATATGCATATTTTCAAATTAATCTGTATCTCTTTCTTGTGAGCAGGAAGTTACAGTTTTTATTAGAGGAGTTATTTCTGTGGACTTTACAGTATTGGCTCTAAGACTTGAAAGCTTTCAAACAAAGAACAATGACAGCAACACCCGCACTTCTCTATGCCTAAAGTTACCACAATAATTAACTTAACTTAAGGGAGTATCATAGTGGCTGTAGGAAACGTGAAGCATAATATTTGGGAGTTCTTAATTGATATAGCACTAGTACTTTTGGAAATTCTAAAGTGAATGCAGAGTGAGATTCAATAGTACCTCATACTTAAGGATTTGCCAAAGCAAAATACAGAAATCAAAAGGCAGTAGATGAAATTGCTCAGGACAGCTGTTTGTCCAAACTTGAACAATAGTATCAAAAGGTAGTAGATTCAATAGTATCTCATACTTATATCCAGAATGAGTCTTATTTTCACCTCTCTTTAACAAATGTCTGAAGAAAATCATATCCTTCAGGTTTGACGTATCTTCACACCTTTTCCGAGCGCTGTGTTATACATAGAGATGTGAAATCAAGTAATATACTTCTGGATCATAGCATGTGTGCAAAGGTTGCAGACTTTGGATTTTCAAAGTATGCACCTCAAGAAGGGGACAGTGGCACTTCCCTAGAAGTACGAGGTACAGCCGGATACCTGGACCCAGAGTAAGTATGCTGTATCCCACATTTCAGGAGAAACAAGAAATGCTGAATTTTGATCCGAAAATATATTTATTTAGGTAGAGTTGCATGAACTTGTTTCTGGAGCAGGAACTAGAAAAGATCTTGTCCTAATATGGATAAATTTTTCATTAATTCGACTTTCACAAATCAAGTTCTATGCCACCAAGCATGTGCTCTAATCATAAACAATAATTCCTGGATATACATAAATATTAAAAGGATCCCAACTATAAATCCTATGAAACCATTCATGAACATCATCGCAAGCCAAAGTGGTATCAGGAGTTTAATAAGCATTGCCATCTCCAATTTCTGACAAACTTGTTTCATTCAGGTATTACTCAACACAGCATCTATCAGCTAAAAGTGATGTCTTTAGCTTTGGGGTCGTTTTACTGGAAATTGTAAGTGGTCGAGAACCTCTGAATATTAACAGGCCACGAAACGAGTGGAGCTTGGTTGAATGGGTAAGGTTTGCTTTTTAAGTATTCTACCTTAACTGCATCTCTGAACCTTCATTGTTTTAATTGCCATTATGGTAAATAGAAATATCAGAATTTAACCATACACATGCAACTTTTTCTCACATACAGGCAAAACCTCATATAAGGAACTCAAAAGTTGAAGAAATTGTGGATCCTAGCATAAAGGGAGGCTACCATGCTGAAGCAATGTGGAGAGTTGTAGAGGTAGCTTTGGCATGTATTGAACCTTACTCTGCTTATCGTCCATGCATGGCTGACATTGTTCGTGAGCTTGAGGATGCATTTATCATAGAAAATAATGCATCCGAATACATGAAATCCATTGAAAGCTTCGGTGGATCCAATCGCTACTCCATAGAGAGGCCGGTTACCATTATACCACCAACTCCAATTCCAACAGAAGCATCCCCTATTCTTTTGCAACCACCTCCCCCACAACCAAGATAGTCATTTGGGTTATTGAGGTCATTAATTATGCGAAACAAATCTAATCATGGAAGTATTCAACTTAATGATCTTTGCAGTTTGGATATAACATTTAGATCAGCACGCTAACTGATAAATACAGTATTTGCCTTTTGTGCCGTTTTACTACTGCTAACGTTGTATAAATACAAAGACAGGTTGTCCACATACAAAAGGCCCAAATGTCATTCTGAACCCATACAGAAATGCAATATCACCAACTCTAAAGCAAGAAACTAAATGCAGAGAAGGTATATTTCAATCGAGTTAGCTCCCCATGAAATTGTACAGATATTTCTGGATTTCCCACTAAGAGCCTCCAATAAGTTCTTCAGTGAAAATTTTCTGGCTTTATATGAAGATTTATAAGATATGTGCTAGATTTGTCTCATTGCCATGCTTAATACCGTAGAAGAAGAAAGAAAATGAGGTCAGCCACAATTTTTATGAGATATCCTGTAAGAAGACTCGAGGTGACTTGGATTAGTCCCAGCTTGAGCTGTTGAAATGTTTACATGTGTGGTTTTTCTGATTTCAACAAAATCTTTTGGGCACTTTAACAAAATGTGCAAAACATTCATAACATTTGGCATAGTTGCTCTGGAATACAAAAGTCAGCGATCAGTGAATGGGATGCTCAAAAAGTAGAAGCAAGCAACAGACGAGCATTTCAAATGCAATCACCTGAAACCACCACATTTAGGACTATTGAGGCTTACACGACTTATTCCATTGAGGCAAAGATTCCTCGACGTAACAGAAAGATGATGGGTGCGCGTAGTTTCACGTGGCGGAAGCCCGTCAATAGGGTTGAAATAGAAAACAAATTAAGTTCTTGGAATTTGGAAACAATGGCTCCAACCCGACATGTTGCAGTAGAGCATCCATCTCAAAGATATGTATATTTTTAGGAGGACAGCGTGTGGATCCTCAAATACCCCTATAAGACTCCAACCTATTCCATCCTCAAGAGTTTACGGGTCACATTAATAATGCGGTATAGGTCATGAGCTAAAGAAAAAATTCAGTCAATGAAATTTTATCTAAATCATTAAAATTGAACACCAAGATTTTAAAAATATAAAATTTTGAATTGGAGTCCCACTCATGCATGAATATCCAAGCCATTCTACGTGATGTTAGCATTATTATCAAATTATTCATTATACCAATAATTATGTTGAACCAAATATTGATTTATATCTTAAACTTAATTATTACTTCTCTCAAAACAAAAAATAAATAAATAAATAAATAAGAAAAATTCCACATCTTAATATTCCGAAATCTAGTCAGTGTACATAAACAGCCACTGCCTCAGAAAAAGCAGGCCAGTAGATAGTAAAGCTTGAATATGGTTCATAGGCCCAGGCATTCAGATGAGTTTTGCCTGAGGTTTCTAAGGTCAATAGACATGAAAGATGACACTACTTATTCAGTTTTTTTCCCGTGAGGAATAATAGAAGACGGCTAAAAGTTTTATACAAGGCAGCGTATGTTACGAAATTGCCCACCGAAACTACTCAGGCCACTTGCAACAAACCATTGTGCCTTAGGAGTGCCTCAGGTGAGGGTTCACGCCCACGGAACTCTACAAAGACCTGACCAAACATTTCCTCAAAATTAGAGATACTACAAAAAAAAAAGTTAAAAAAAATGCCAACTATTTTTTAACTTCAGAGTAAACTGGGCATGGCATTATCACTTCTAACCTCTAGTGGTGCCTTTCCACCTCCAAGAGCAAGAATCGTTTCTCGGAATCTATGTCCTGTTTCCTTTACCGCCTGTGGCAAACCATTAGTCAGTGGGAAGATACGAAAATGACAGGTTCAGCTTAATCAGATGGATACATGTGCAAATCTGGATTATTACAACAAATACCTTTTCATCATTCAATCCTGCATCTTCAAATGCAGAAAAAGCATCAGCGGACAAAACCTCAGCCCACTGCACAAATATGAACAATAACTGGTGTTAGAGAGCCAGATGGAGGCCCAAATTGATTGTCGGTACAAAATTGTGAGCACTAAGTTTCTCTACTAAAGGAAGGATCTGCAATACTCCTTTATGCTTTTATCCATAAAACTAGAATTTGTAAGCAATAGCACCAAAGAAGCATTTGAAAGGAAATAATAAAATTGAAAGGCACAACTTATATACCAGGAGGAATACAGAGACTCAGATGAAAATACTTTACCTTGTAGCTGTAGTATCCAGCTGCATATCCACCAGCAAATATATGACTGAAACTGCAAAGGAACTTATCCTCTGCAAGTGGAGGAAGTACTTGTGTCCTTTCACAAACTCTTCTGTCAACATCAAAGATTGTTTCCGAACCACCAGGGACATACTTTGTATGCAACTCTAGATCAAGAGTGGCAAATCTAAGCTGCAGTGTGCATAAGAGCTAATGGTAAGTAGTTTCCTCATGAAGTTACAGGATCCACTTAGTGCAGTGGAATGCTTTTACAAGTAATGCAAGAAAGAAAATGCATCTACTTCTAGACCAATGAAATTTCATATACATGAAATCATAACAATTAACAAAATGAGGGGAAACCATTAGATGAAGAGTTTAATGCATCAACCATGAAAATTTTGCCATATGAACTTGAGATCAACATAAATCCTGAGATATGCTCAACCAGACACTGTAACACGAATTTGTGCTTATTCAACAATTTTTAGTCCGCGAGATGTCAAAATGTGTTTATACATCTAGCCATAAAGAAATACTGACTCTAAGAAAATCTGGAGATCTATATCACAGGATAACCACAATTGTGTTTATGATCTACAATGAGCTTGAGGAGCTCAAGCTGGCTTCATTGACAACCCAGAGTCTTTCTACATGCAGGAAATAAAATGTCTTTGCTTCTTTTCCTCATATAAAATCTGCCAGTGGTACGTCAAACATGCGAGCAACAGCTTCTGAAAGAGTTTTATTTGACCATTAATTAAAAATAAAAGACAAACAACCTATCAAACAGCATGTTTGCAACTATACCTTCTTAATACACATAGTCATGAATTTATGAACATAAATTCAAACTAAAATAATTTAAGAGAAGCTCTGATGTCATTGAATACAGAAAAGGAAGAACCTCCCTTGTATAGCCGAAAAGAAGAAACAAAAGGGTAAACCATCAGAGGAATAAAAGCCGCCACGTCAAAAATCCTGAGAACAAAATGCTGCAAGAGAAACTGTGCTGCAGGGGTGGTGTTGATAATAATGCACAAACCTGTCGAAGACTTAGAGATCCAGCACGGAAGGTCCTAGCAGCAAGAAGCCTTTTGTATATCTCATCTGGAATACTTTCTCCAGTTTCATAATGCTTGCCAATACTCATCAAGGTATCTCTGCAATAGGAATCCACAAATAAAGAATCCACCACAATATCAAATCAGAACAGAAAATGATTAGCAAACAAGAAAAATTATATTCTTAATAAACTCATATCAGAACAGAAAATGATTAGCAAACAAGAAAAATTATATTCTTAATAAACTCATAAGCAACTTTAACTTTGTTGAATAAATTAAAATAGTAGATAACTTCAAGAAGAACGACATGTTCAACTGCAGTAGGAAGATAATTGCAAGTCATTCATTGATTTCACTTACAATATCGTAGTATCTTTGCTGAAAGAAAAAATGAGAGGCTTTTCCCACAGAATATATCACAATAAGCTCAAGACACAATAAAGTACATATTATGCTTATTAAAGATTATACAGTACATTATATGTAATATTTTGGATCCAAATGTTACAAAGAGTTTCATTTTCAAAGGAAATACCCAACTCTCTTTCTCAAGAAAGAAACAAGAATAGAAGAAAACAAATGCCAAGAAGGCATCAACATATTGGAGAAACCTAATCCGACTAGGAGTGGAAATAAATATAAAACATTATTAAGAAAAGTTTCTTGGTTTTGCTGCTCAGTAAGATAGGACCCAGAGAATAGATAAAATACATCCATATCCCTACCTATGGTAGCACCAATTTTCCATGAATTGTGAAGGTAATTCCACAGCATCCCACTCTACGTTCCTTATACCAGCAACCAGACCCTCATCCTGCTTTGTTAGCATATGCTGAAGAGCATGACCGAATTCATGGAAGACAGTCTCAACCTACTTGAAGCATGACCATCCAACATCAGAAAATACATACAATATATACCATGAATTGTGCAAGCATAACATCTCAGGTTTGTAGATCTCCCACATCCAACATATCCTAGTGCATGGTTATCCACAAAGGTGCTTTCTTATTTACTAATTTCCAGTATAAAATGAAATCAGTTAAATAAATGGAGACTGAACTTTGGATGTCAATAATCAATAGAAAATGAAATTTCAAAATTGGAAAAAGAAAAAAGTGAATGGGAACCAACAACACCGAAAAGATAAAATACTTTGAAATAACTCAATCATTCTCTGAAGTTTACTTCGAAGATTAATAAAATTATTCCAAGTGGAAATCCTTCATGGACTAAATTTTTATTGTCATTAATCAAATGGAAAATGAAATTCAAATTGAGAAGCTTGAATAGGAATTAACAAACATCAAAATTAAGATGAAACTTCCAACTAGCCAAATCATTCTCTCCAAAATTTTCAAAGTAAAATTCTTTCGTCAGTAAGTGAAAAATTTCTTTCTCTAGCATATATGAAAAATATCTAACATCAAGTCATTTTCAAAATAAATTGGCGAGTGGGAAATTTTCACTGAACTTCATTAATACACGATTCCACCTTAACAGGCAATTAAGGGCCCAAACCTGCGTCTATCCAACTGCTCAAATTGGTGCAGCAGGAGCTAGCATAGTAATCTAGTCTGATATCAGAGTCTAATCATTTCAAGAACCATATTTGAGTCAGTTGTGCCAAACACAGGTGCTTACCTCATGAAATGTCATAAGGCTTGGCTTGTCTCCCACAGGCGGCATTTGGTTGCAGACCATGTGGGCAACAGGCAACCTAGGAGATGAACCATCCTGTGACAGGACATGACTTCGACCAGCTACTTCATCCATCCATGCTCCTCCTCGTTTTTCAGATGGACGAGAATAGGGGTCAAAATAGAAGTATGCAATTGGGCTACCTGAAGAATCATTAATGCGGTAAAACCTAACATCACTGTTCCAAACCTAAAGAATAAAAATATTTCTGTTAGTGACAAACCATGAATAATAGACCAAATGAAATCTCTCTCCAACCCCAAAACACACACACACACACACAAAAATTCGACAGAGGAAGTGTCTTACTGGAGCTAAACCATCAGCTGGTTCAATATTGATCCCAAACAACTTATTTGCAAGACTGAAAAGACCATCCATAACTTTAGGCAATGAAAAGTAAGGTCTCAACTCTTCCTGTTGAATATAGAAATTGCACAAAACTTAAGAGATCATTTATCAATGAAAGAAGTTTGGTAGACAGGATAACACATTAAATTACAACAAATGGTAACATCAGGTCTGCACTCTAGAAAATGTACAATGAGAAACCACAATAATAATGATTTGTTCCATCAAGTTTCTCTCTCTAAAGTGACTATATCTGAAAAGGTAAGCAGCAATAAAACAGGGAGTGCCCAACAAGAAGGCTCAGTTGATCCAGTACGGAACTCTTCCAACATAAATATTTTAGGGATAACATAGCAACTTTATCCACGAAAAGCTTAACATCTAAAGCACATAAATGAGCAAGATTCATAGGAGCACTTTTGCTCCACAAAGTACAACTGTAATTGGCAAACACAAGATGGTAATAGAAATCCCATTCCTCAAATCATTTGCAGAGAAAAACAGTGGAAAAGACAAAATAGCAAAGTATAAGTTATGGAAGCAAAGCACAAGAACAACCACTTTGAAGAGGATAAGCAAAACATGGTTTAGCAATTAACACATTCAAGAGCTCGAATGTTTGGAAAAAATGAAAGGAGTGAAAGTCATTGAGAGAGCCCCACCTCATTTATTTCATACTTTGATTCACGAAGCCTCTCACTCCAGAAGCTGATGTCCCAATGATTCAAGTTATCAGCTTCAGGAGCACCTAGATTCTTTGAGAAAATTTTGAGGTCCTCCATATCTGCAAAATTCAAATAAACACGATTAATGCATGATCTTCCAGCCAAAAGTATCTACCTTCTGGAAAACAAGAAAAAGAGAAAAAATTAAGAAAAACGAAGAAACACAGGTAGTGTCAGTTAATTAAATTAACTAAGGTGGAATGCCCCTGTTTTGGTTAGGGAAAAATTGCTAAAATAAATTTAAACTGCTATCTGCTTTGGAAACCACAAAGCATCATCCTCTTTTTCTTAAGGAAATGGAGAGATTCATCTATTACTTCCTCCAATCACAGAATAATATAACAAAGCAGCTAATTCTGAAGTTAAGCAGTCACACAAAGAGTACATTTTTAATACTTTACCAGGTATTTCCAATATCACTTGGATGACTAAAATCTTCAAAAATTCATTAGACACAAGCTATAATCCATGCCTATGTTATCAACAAAATGGAAGCCCACTGCATTTTGTTTTTAAATACACAAAATCATTTATTATGACTTGCAATACCTTGAACTGCAGGGTTCCAGGATGCACTGCGAAGTTTTTCAAGGAGCTCTTCTGCCTTTTCAACAGTTGCCATCTTGGTGGCCATACTGACCTAATAACAGTCACCTAGTTAGGCATGTCCAGCTAGATACATTTGAATATTACAATTCATACCTCTGCATAGTTATTATACCCAAGAAGCTTAGCCTTTTCCAACCTAAGCTTCAAAATTTTGTCAATGATTTCTGTATTGTCAAGATCTCCACTAGAAGCACGGCTTATATAAGCATGATAGACTTCCTCACGTAGCGTTCTATTTTTAGCATGCTGCATTACAGCCATGAAACTTGGGGCATCCAATGTAATTATCCAAGGGCCATTCTCTGCAGTAGCATTTTCCTGTCCCTGTTATCACAGTAGAAATGCAAATAATAAAGAGAACCTAGCTGTCAATATTATCAAATTCAAAAGATAGAGCTACAACAAAAATTAACCATCAATGGGAGTACCTTAGACACTGCTGTTTGAGCAGCCAACCCAACAGCTGTAGCTGGCAAGCCTTCAATGTCTTTCTTGTCTGTTATTAACTTTTCAAACTTCTTTGTTGCATCCAAAACATTCTCCCCAAACTTTTGAGATAGTTTTGCCAATTCCTGCAAAAAAATTTACAAGTACAAAAGTAAATAGCCTGGAACAAAATGGTCCCAAAAAAATCTCCAAATACAGAAAACTACAAGATCAGGCATACTATTTAGCATGTGATTGTAAAAATCAGTAATGGCAAGGATTAAAATATGGACATTTCATCAACTTCTTCAGTTCTGCTCTCCCTTGATCCATGTTATACATTGATACAGAAAATACTTATCCTGTGTGTCCTGTAATTCCACATAATTTTTGTGTTCATATTCACTAACTGTGCCTCTATCATAGTTATTAAAGGCGAGAGGCAAGGCGAGAAGCACGCGACCAAAAGACGAACAAGTCAATAATTTAAAAGAAATTATTATATATACAGTGCAAAAACTGTAAAAACATGTCAAAAAACAATATTGAAACTGAAAAGAAAAAAAAATTAAAAACAAGAAGAAGAATTTATAGAAAAAAGAAAACAGTAAAAAATAGAAAAAATAAACAAAATGAAAAATAATTAGAAAAAAAATAACCAATATTAGTTTAAAATAAGTTAAACAAAATAAAAACATAAAAAGAGAAAGCCTAATTAGCTTCAGTAATTATGAAGCTAATTATTGGGCCTTCATAATAATTTTTCCTTTTGTTGATAACCCTAATTAGCTTCAGTAATTATGATTCTTTTATGTTTTATGGAAAACCCTACTTACCTTCAACAAAGCCGTCAAAGGGTTACCTTCAACAAAGCTGCCACTTTCCTTCAATAAGGCAGCACAATCGGGTTTTTTTAATGTTATACAAAAAATCCTACTTAACTTCTTTAAGGTCGCCGCTTACCTCCTACAAGGCTGCCACTTACCTTCAACCAAAATCACCTTACCTTCATGAAGGCGGCCAGGCAGCCCACCTTAATTATTGGGGCGAGGTGCACAAGACACCTGCCCTGGGCGCACCTTGTGGAAAGCACCTCGCCCCACAAAAGTGAGGGGCCAAGGCAGCACCTGGCTCATCTGGGCACCTGAGGCGAGCCAAGCGCTCGCCTTTAACAACTATACTATACTGTTGCATTTCACTAATAATATGAAAACAAATTTGAAGTTTATTCTTAAATCTAAATGCGGTAAAGACCTGCTCCATCTTGTTGAATTCCTCTCGTTTATCATCTTCAAGGGCAATACCATTCAAAACGGCCTCCTTTATTTGTGCTGCAAAAGTTGGTCAGTGACGAGAGCCATTAAGATCAAAGTGCAAAACTAAACCTCAGCATTAGTAAAGAATGAACGAAGCAAAATGACATATTCAGTGGTCAATCAGTGCTCATCCAAATTGAAACAACTTCACAGAAGTGAGGCAATTATAAGCATCATAGTAGAGCAGGTACAACAGTACGAACCTTCAACAATCCTTTTACGGGCGTCACTCAGTGCCTCCCAATCAGAAGATTCTCTGATGGCTTTGAACGCATTATAAATAGGCTTACTCTGACCTAACTTTAGCTCAAATGCCACTTTTTCCGGCTATAAAGACAAAAGAAAAGAAAACGACAGAATTATATGATTACGACAACCTGCATATATGATTACCACATAGATTAATATAAATATGTATGTAATCTCTACGTACCTGGACTTCTTCAATGGCGGTGCGGAGGTCAGCATTATCTTTGACGGACTTGAGATGCGAAACAGCACCCCACACCACTGCCAGCCTATCCACTATCCTCTCCAGCAGCTCCACCAGCTTTGACCAAGTTGGCTCAACCGTCTTCTCCAGTTCCTCCAGATCACATTCCTACAATTCATCCAATCTATTAAGCCGCGCAAACGTATAAAGTGAAGTCAAAATGAATCACAACACACATAATCAAGCACAATAAGAACTATTCAATTAACAGACGAACACAAAAAGAAAATGATTTTCAATGCATACCAATTGCTTGAGCAAGGCACGTATGCCAGGACGGACGTGCTTGGCCTCGATTGAATGGAACGGCGGGAAGTAGAAATCCTTCAGCAGAGGATTATTCTCAGTGTCCGCCATTTCTGCGGGTGTGGATGCAGCTGAAAGGCAGAAAGATCTCACGGGCGGATTCGATCTGTGGGTGGGCTTAATTCTGATCGACTTGGGAAGAGAGCGAGAGCGAGCGCGAGAGCGGAGGAGGCAGAGGGAGAAGGAAGAAGACCAGAGGCGACAAGGTCGGGATTTGAGAGAAGAATGGGGATAAGATGGGAAATGGGTTTTGGGGGGAGAGCGTTTAATCAAGCAGACGGGTTGGAATTGGATGGAACGAGCGAGGGAGAAGCGGGTCGCCATGAGGAGTAATAGGAGGAGGGGCATAAGAAGAAATTGGGCAAAGGAGGAGAAGTGGGTAATTCGGGCGGGTGGGTAATGTACGGTTCGGATCCATCCGGACCTCATCATTTTTCGCTTGATGCAGTCGTGTAGATATTTTCTCTGGCGATCGAGTTGCGAATGAAATGGAATTTTGCTGGTTCTAACTAAAAAACGCAGTCGAGGAAAATAGGGCAAACAGGGGCAAGTGCGACACTTAAACTGCCCATTATTCGCATGCGATTTTCTTTCTCAAATGAATAAAATAATTTATATCTCTGTAGCATATTCAACAATATCATAGTTAAGTTGATTAATGAGAATGACATGAACTTTTATAAATAAGAATTTAAATAGAAGGGAGATAGATCCTGAAGAATAATCCACCCATATGAGACGTGATGGGCCAAGAACGTAATACTCTTTGAAAGTAGATAGTCGTTGCCTTTTCATTATAATACTCAAATTGACTTAAGCCGTCCACCATGTCAACAATAAAAAATGGAAAACTGAAATTTAAAAATGAGAATAAGTATGGCCTTGCAGTTGATATTTTGATATGGCAAAAGCTTGTTGAACTCGGATGCAAACTTGACTGCACAGCCACTTTTTGTTTGTCCCTCGAACTAACTACAGACCAAATTTTAGATTGAGCTTGTTAATTAGAATTCTGGACATTCAAACACTTTGAAAGGACGGTATTAAATTTCGGTATGAAACTGTGAACTTTTTTACCTACAATTTGGATCTAATAAAATATTTGAAATGAAAATTTCAAATTTAATTTAATTTAATTTTGTGGAAGTTTTTTTATAATTTTGGAATATTTTTAAACTTTCTGAAATTTCATCAAAACTTTTAATTCTTTTGAAATTTTTAATGATATTAAACTACATTGATTTTTAATTAAATAATCAATATATGGAATAAATTCAATAATAAAATAATATTTATGATTGTTAATTTAATAATGAGATAACAAATAAAAAGGAAAAACTCAAAGGATATTGATAAGGTTGAAAGTTGTTTTATTGGATTAGATTGTGTTTGGACTAATTCGACCAGGGTGGCCAAATGATCCAATAGTAATATCTTATTAGGCTGAGATCTGCAATCACTAGTAAATGTCAGACTAGTTGAGATGCTCTTGGCTAAGGCACTCCGACGCTCAAGTTAGTACTGGTCGAGTAAGGGAATTGAGTAACAAAGTAAGAGCGTATAGTAAAATAGCATACCTAGAGAGTGGTTGGCAATGGGGTATTTATAACCTTCTCTAGATGGATGATATGTTTAAGATGTCCCTATCAAGTGTAGAGGGCTTTTGTCCTTACTTGGGAGTTATAGGTCATTTCTCATCCCTGTATTATTCAAGGTGGCATCACCTTCTACTTTATTGGGAGAATAGTACTCTGGAGGCACGCCTCCTAATAGAGTTAGTGGCAAAGGCAATACTAAGGCAGCATGCGCTATTAATGCGGAGGCATGCTAATTGTCAAAGCATTGAATGCAATAAGGATACGATTTGGTGCCAAAGTAAGCATTCTAGTTGACAGTGATTGACCAAAGAAATAGTTGAAGGGACTAGGCGGTTTGAAGCCTCATGTCGAGTAGGGTCGAGAAATATTTACTCAACCTGGCGATTATGGTCGAGTGTCTTGGCCCAGACTATTACATAAGTGAAGAAGTGATGTTCGACGACCCAGCTGAGTCTGAAAGCATAGTTGGGCTTCAAATGTAAAGTGGGCCTAGAAGCATTCTCTAAAGTCGATAACTATTAGGTTGGGCCTGTTGGACTATCCCATATCATAAGTCCCCCCAACTTGCGGTCCTGATTAACCTTTGTCGACGAGAAGGAGTAGGGAGTAGACACATAGCTAATTGGTGGTTATGGACATTCAACCAGGGTTTTTGAATTATCGACTAGGGTTTTTGAATTGTCGATCGGGATTTTTGAATTTTCGACCAAGGTTTGGTGCACTTAATATGTCTGTTATGTTGAGGCGTACGAAGTGCCAAAAGATGGTTGTGTAATTATTACTACTAGTTGAGTTTCTACATCCAAGTGCCTATAAATAGGCAGGGTGACAATACTCATTTTACACTTTTACTACAATTGGTCTGGTCAAGCTTTGAATTCACCAAGCATTCCTTCATTCCAAGCCTTTAAAGTTTCGTCAATAGCTTGTAAGTTTTACCTTCCCGCTTCTGCCTTTTCTTTAGTTGCTCATTGAATATGTTGACTACTTTGGGTAGCAATGACACTAGATCCCAGGGGGCACAACTTTATAGGGGAGGTGAGAATGAGGGCATGTCTAGTCAGTTTGTCAAGTTCAAGCTCGACTTCTAGTAACTTGAGTGACAAGAGAGTTGCTTTAGGGGGCCAGGTGCACCCAAGTAAGGTACCAGCATCACGTGATCGACTTTTCACCCTTGACTATTACAGTGAGGTTGTTTCAAAATTTACCCCGGCTGACTTGATATGCATTAGGGAGCTCTACCATATCCTTGAAGAATATGAAATTTTAGTCCCCAATCCATAGGGTAGGATGTATCGACCTTTGAAGGAGTGTATCACCATTTTCGATGAGGGTTTTACGTGTGGGCTTAGGTTCTCTCTTGCCCCAACTATGGTCGACCTCTTAGGCGGTCTAAAGGTTAACATAATGCAGCTCTTTCCTAACTATTTTGTGACCATATATAGTTTTGTCATGCTAATGCACCTATTCAACCAGCCAGCTTCCTTCACTAACTTCTCTAATCTCTTCCATCTCCCAATGTCCTGAAAGTCGGGTAGTACCTTGGAATTCAGGTTTTATTATTTTATGGCGTGATGGCATCAAAAATTCTTAGCGACCCTATCCTTCTCCTAGGGCTAGGAGTAGAAGAAGCATTTTCTTTAAGTTCGAGGGCCTGGAGGGTT
Organism: Jacaranda copaia; assembly: GCA_014898725.1. Lineage (NCBI taxonomy): Eukaryota > Viridiplantae > Streptophyta > Magnoliopsida > Lamiales > Bignoniaceae > Jacaranda > Jacaranda copaia. The sequence continues at coordinate 1,426,121 of JACGDI010005492.1, read as the reverse complement.
CAATATACCAAGGGAATGCTGGAGGGGCATGTCGAAATGTCGAGACATCTAACCTCAAGCTAGCCAAATACCTTTATCTGAAACTTTATCGAGTTTGGCCAAATAGAGGCCTCCATTTTAATCAAAAAGAGGTGCTTGGTGCTAGCTGGCTTGTTGCTAGTTAAGCTGAACTTACTTGTGGGTGATCGGCTAAGTAGTTCTCTATTGATTATTATGATTCTATTTTATGCATCTCTCTACTCAAGTTTAATTTCTTTCCTTTTGTGTTGTATTTAGTTGACAGATTAAGAAGAAATAATGAGTCACACGAGGCAAGAGATGATGGCCAGAGCCTAAAGAAATGAGGAGCACTATCTAGCGATAGCTGTTTGATAAAGGGGAGTTTCAACCATAGCTTCAGCACCTTTGATCGCTGCCTTATCCCTTTCAAGCATTGATCAGACTCCTATGGATTTGTTAGCTCGACCAGCAGAGATGATAAGTAGCAGCCTTGCAAATCGAGGTAAGAGATAGATGATCGAACAAAAGGGTCCTGTGCCCAAGAGAACGGCGGGTGACAAAGGCAAAGAGAAAGATGTCCTAACTAGCCCTCCTATAGGCTACAATCTGCTTGGCAAGTATGGTGGTGGGGTATTGTTCCAATTGCTCAGGCTGCCATCACCTAGGTTCAGAATAAACTCGAGCATGGCCATAAGTAACACAAGCTTGATCATGTCGTTGGGGTTGACGGGGGCCACCACATTTAAATGCATAGTAGGCGGGCTCTTCGCATCTAATCAAAGAAAATTCATAGACCTAAGCTAGATAGGCGTGCTCAAGGCTTTGGCATACCATTGCAATATGATGGTATGAGGTCCATTTTATTTTCTCATCAAATGCTGCTTCTGGTCGATCAAACTTGTCTAATGAGCAATTTTTGTTTCAGGTGAGCCAGCTCGGGTATCACTTCTACTCAAGGTCAGAGCTAGCTCTTGCCAATTGGGAAAAAACCTAAAAACCCTCAACGTGCAGCTTGAATCATCCTAGGTCTGGGTTGACTAGCTGACTAAGGATATGGCAGACCTCCATGAGCAGCTCAAGATGAAAGATGAGCAGTTGATAATGGCTGTCCAAGAAAGAAGCCAAATAAATAAGGCGCTGAAGAAGGCTCAACTAGATATGTAGCTAAGCTATGACTCTAGTTGAACAGTGGGGCATAATACAGCACTAGAGGAGGCTCTAGTGGTATTCTTTCGGAAGCTCCCTCTGATGTGAAAGGAGATAGTACAACAGTTCATGCTCTGCTCGGCTTTCCAAGACGCGAGCATAGTATTCTTACTCAACGATGAAAGGATAGCATTTAATAAGGTAGTCAAGCAGCTAGAGCATTTGGATTATGCCTTTTGGGCTGAAGACAAAGACCGTATAAGTTCTATATTGGATGAGCAACTGCGACCATATCCCAGCTCAAGGAGACCGCGATCAAGGAGAGTGCAGAAGGGGGCACTGCAAGCGTCGTTTTGATTGAGCCAATGGTCGCTGATCAGTAGAGGCAGGCGGATATGGACAGGAGACTCATCAAGTTGGCAAAAAAATTTAACTTTGCTAATAATTTTGCTCTTGAGATCTAGAATAGCATGGCAATATTGGTCAGTATCTACTACGTCTTATAGACTTTATGTCGATATAGTGGGGCTTTTGTGACCAGCATAAGCAATCCTCTCTCTCACATTTGCCATGCCCGAGCCAGAGGTAGTGGTCCCAATTCTATCGAGTGATGAACTCAACCAGGAAATTGAGGAGAGTGTTCAGAGGTCGAGCCACAATTGAAGTTTCTATTCTTCCTTGTCGTTTCTCCTTTTTCTGATGAAACTTGTACTTCAACTGTAATGGAGATTTCGTTCAATGAAGTAGAACGTTATTTTAAATGATGTGTAGTTAATACTTTTACACTTTCTTTGCTTTATACCAATGGTCTTGTCAAATATGGATGATTGACAACCGAATTAATTAACTTAAAACCCTATAATAAAGTTTACAGTCGATTGCAGTTGTCACCTTTATGAAGAAGTTTATGGTTGGACTTTACAATCATCATTTAGATAAACACGATTATACAGTAGCAAGTGCCCGCTTGATTATGTGGTCAATATATGAATGACTGTTTTTGGCAAAATATCGTGACCTAACTTAATCTGTTCTACTATAATTGAACACAAGTTCTGTAAGTCCTTTAATAATTAGTGCAAAGCCATTGACTGGGTCAACTACAAGGTTAATTGCAAACTTGATTTGGCAGCTTGAAGTTGCTTTAGGGTCGACTGAAAACTTGGGACTCAGAAGCCTTTATTTGGCAGCTTGAAGCTACTCTCAGATTGACTTGAAACTTTTGCTTAGAAGCCTTGATTTGGAAGCTTGAAGTTACTTTTGGGTTGACTATATGGTCAACTTGAATCTTTAGCTCAGAAGCCTAGTTCGATAGCTTAGAGCTTTTTTTTAGGTTGACTATAAGGTTGACTTGAAACTTTAAGTTATGTGAGGCAGATGGGAGTGTCGCGACTGTAGCATTTCAAGTGAATGATAAGTAGTGTTGCTAAAACTTTATTTATATCATAGAATACAAAGATGGTTACAAAGCATTTTTATACATAGAATTTCTTTAAGTTGATAACATTCCATGGGTGAGAAAGCTCATCCCCATTGATGTTAGCAAGTCAATAGGTGTTGTGCTTCGAAATCTTCATGACAGTATAGGACCCATCCCATTTTGGGTCAAGTTTGCTGACATTCTTGGATACTTCCACTTTCTTGAGAATAAGGTCTCCGACCTAAAAACAGCCTAACCTGACCCCTTTATTATAGTTCTTTACCATCTTTGATCTATAGCATTACATAGTGTTGTAAGCTTTCTGTCTTCACTCATCAATTATCTCCAGGTCGAGTTTTCTTTCTGAGGTATTTCTGATCAGATTGAAGTAGATCACTTGAGCTGTGTGTTGTATGAGTTTAGATGGGATAATTGCTTCAGACCCATAAACTAAACTATAGGGGCTATGTCTTATGGCTGTACAGGAGGTGGTCCTATACGCCTATAACACCCCCTGAAGGTCATCTACCCAACTTGACTCGATCCCTTATATTCTGGCCTTCAAGTGGTCAAGGATTGTTCTGTTCATTACCTCCATATGGACATTCGATTAAGGGTTCCTCATTGAGGTAAAGTGTTGGGTGATCCCCAAGACCTCACATCAATTTTGGGTGTTTCTACTTTGAAACTGCGTCCCATTATTTGAAATGAGGATCTTAGGTAGATTAAAATGGCATATAATATTTTTTCATATAAAAATTTAAATAGTTGTGTTAGTTATTTTTGGGACAGCTTTGGCCTCGACCTATTTGGTGAAGTACTCAACTACTACAATAATGAATTTTTCCTAACCCATCATCTTTAGCAATGAACCTAGAATGTCAATTCCCCACTGGTCAAATGGCCACATGATCTGAACATTGACCATAAGTGTCGCGGGTTGGTATGGGAGGATCGAGTGGATTTGGCATGATAGACACTTTCGAGCAAAGTCAACAACATTGTTTTGTAGAGTAGGCCAAAAGTGCCGTATCTAATGATCTTATGGGCAAAGGATCGTTCTCTTGAATGACTCTCGCACATACCTGTGTGGATACTTTGTAAAACCTCATGAGCCTAGTTGGATCCAGGCACCTCAAGGGTGATCCAAAGATTGACCTCTTATAGAGCTAGCCATGTTTGTCGATTGTAAACTTGTGGCTTGTATTCAAAGACGACGTGCCTCATTTTTGTCTTCAGGGACCATGCCATGACTCAAGTAGAGCTTTATTGGATCTTGCCATGAAGAAAACATCTCTTTGATGCTCCCCACCAAATTCTCTTCGAGGGTGCTTTTTGATGGTTTGTTAGTGTCCTGTCTCTTGTACCTTTAGTCAAGCTAGCAAATTTTGATAGGGCATCCACATGCTTGTTCTTAGATCAAGTTACCTGGCTGAGAGTAAACTTTTTGAATGACTATTGTAATCTTCTGACCTCTGCCAGGTACTAGCTTATTGTCAAGTCCTTAGTCTCAAAATTTTCTTTGACTTGTTCTACCACCAACTGGGAGTCTGTGATTGCTGCTAGGTGCTTGACTTCTCGATCGAGTGCCATCCTTATCCTAGCGAGGAGGACCTTGTATTCAGCCTCATTACTGGCAATTGCATAATCAAGTTTGATCATAAAATCATATTTCTTTGCTATTAGGGAATGGAGAGCCACTCCTGTTTCCCCTCTTGATGTGGTTGATGATTCGTCTATGTGCAAAGTCCAAACAAGAGGAGTTTCACAACTCTTTTCAGAGAGATTGACCTGCTCGATAATAAAGTTGGCCAAGACCTGTGCTTTGATGATTTTTCTAAGTTGAAAGGTGAAATCAAACTCCCCCAACTCAATGGTCCATTTTGTTAACCTCTCTGACATGTTTGGCTTTGAGAGTACTTGTTTCAATGGCTAATTTGTTAGTACCGTCATTGTATAGGATTGGAAGTATGGTCGCAACTTTCAAGTCACAGTCACTAATGTTAGGGTAAACTTCTCAATCTCCAAGTAATTATGTTTTGGCCCTTATAGTACTTTGCTACAATAATAAATTGGTTGGTAGCTTCTGTCCCTGGTTGAAACTAAGACTGAGTTGATTGATGCTTTGAAAACAACCAAGTAGATGTGTAGTACCTCTTCGAGCTCTGACTTTGCGAGCAAGGGGTGAGGACAAATATTATTTTAATTCAACTAGAGCTCGATCACACTATTCATTCCATTGAAAATCTAACTTCTTGGTATTTCTAAGAATCTTGAAGAAGGGTAGGCTCTTATCGGCTAAATAGATGGCAAATCTTCCAAGGGCTATAACCCTCCCAACCAAGTGTTGTACATCTCTGACTGTTTAAGATAGAGTAATATCTAATATTGCCTTAATTTTTGTGGATTGGCCTCAATGCCTCTTTGACTGACCATATAACCCAAGAACTTACCTTTTTGAATGCCAAACATATGGTTGTTTAGATTCAACTTCATGTTGAATGCTCATAATATGACGAAGGTATGGTTGAGGTTGAGTAAATGGTCCTTTACTTTCTCTATTTTGACAATCATGTTATTGACATAAGCCTCCATAGACTTGGCTATCTCATTCTTGAATATAAAGTTGACTAGTCTCTGATAAGTTGCTTCAGCATTTTTGAGTCTAAAGGGCATGGCCAAAAAGCAGTAAACTTTATTGTGGACTATAAAAGAGGTTTTGTCCTTGTCCTCGAGGGCCATGAATATCTAGTGACATCTTTGGAATGCATCGATCATAATCAACAGTTCACAACCAGCCATGGAATCTACTAATAAATCTATACGAGACAATGGGTAAGGATTCTTAGGGAAAGTTTTATTCAAATTGGCAAAATCATTATGTATGTGCTATTATCCCTCATTCTTGAGCACAAGTACAACATTACAAAGCTAAGATGAGTATTGAATTTCTATAATATAGCATGCATCTAAAAGTCTATTGACTTTTTTCTTGATGATTTGGCTCCTCTCAGCATTGAACGTTCTCATCTTCTGCTTGACCGACTTATATGAGGGGTCGATATTGAGATGATGAATGATCATACTAGGGTTGATTCCGTGGATATCAAATGCCTTCTAGGAAAAAATATCGATATTTCTTCATAGAAAATCGACATGAGACATTCAATGTGGGGGCCCATATTTGTTCTGATCCTAGTGGTCTTGTTAGGATTCCCAAGCTCCAGCTTGATCGTTTTGAACTCCCCTATGGGCTCCACTCTAGTTTTTTCAACTTTCTCCTCTTGTTGGCCTAGCTCCTCAAGTTTTTCTATAAAGGCATCCCCCGAGGTCTTTAGTTGTGGTCGAGTTTTCTACTTGCTCAACTTGATCGAAATTGTGTAACATCGCTAAGCATTTTTAACATTGCATTGCAGCTTGACCGTGCCTACCGGAGTCAGGAATTTGATTTTCATATGATAAGTTAATACAATGGCTAAAAAATTATTAAGTGTTGGTCGACTAATTATGACTTTGTAAGCAAATGGAGTGTCGATGATCAAATAGTTTATCATCAGTATCTTCCTGTGTGGCACATTCCTAAATAATGTAGAGAAGTTGATAGAATCTTTTGGTATAATTTTTGATTCCCCAAATCAGACCAAAGGGGTACACATGGGCTCAAATTTTAGTTAGCCTAGGTTCATCTTTTTTAGTGTTGAGAAGAAGATGATGTTAGTAGAGCTACCATTCTCAACTAAAACCTTCATAACTTCAAAGTTGGCAATTTCAACAGAGACCACCAGGGGACAAGCTTTAGGGTTGATGTTTTTTCCTTTAAGATGGGCTAGGTCGTCATTAGTGAAGGAGATGGACTCTACGTTGGTGGATAAATGGAATGTTGTTTCGACTGGAAAAGCTTTGGTTGACTCTAGCCTCTTTTTTATCTATTTCCTTATCGGTTTTGAGTCTCCCTAATGGGACCCCCCGTGATCATGTTAATTACTCCTCGAAGAGATGGATGGTTATCTTAGGTGGATTTCTTTCCTTTATCGTCTCTATTCTGGCTAATTGACCTTTCTCTTTAAGGAGTCTAGTTGATTCTGCCCCCTTTAGCCCTAGTGCCTTTAGCAGCATATTATTTGAGATGGCCTTGTCTGATTAGCCTCTCAATTTTATCATGAAGATTGAAGCAATCCTTTATGTCGTGTCTCCTTTACTTGTGAAAGTGGCAATATTTCTTTAATTTTTTTATTGCCTCAATCTTAGTGAGCTTTCTTAGCTTTTTAAGGAGGTTATCGTGTTGAATTGCGAACAACACCTCTTTCCTTGTGTGGTTCAATGTAGTGTAATCATGGAAGCATTTTATTGGAGATTAACAACCTTCCCTCTGCTTCTGATAATCTTTCTCTTTATTTTTCTTTTACTTGACCTTAGGGTTGCTAAATTTCAATTTGTTCATTTTTTCTTGGGTCATGTATCTCTCCACTAGGTCGAGCAGTTCTTCCATTGATCGTGGGTGTTCCTGCACCAAAGCATTAATGCATTCCTTATGTCTAAGCCCTAGGAAAAGGACATTGATTAGGAACTTGATACTGGGTTTGTCGATCTTGAACACCTCCGTGTTGAACTTAGTTGAAAAATCACAGAGGGACTCCCCTTTGTTTTACTTCACGTGTGAAGATGGGCGTGGGGGAGCTTCGTCTTTCACCAGCTGGCAAATTGGTGCATGATTTTATCACACAGCTGGTCATAGGAGTATATCAATGATGATTCAAGTTTGACAAACCAATTGAACGCAATACCCTGAAAAATAATAACCAACATCTTCGCATATATGTATTTATTATGTCTATGCAGTTGCATCATGTGCTTGAACTGCATTAGGTGATCATTGGGATCAGTTGAGCTATCATACCATTGGAGTTCAATTAGGACCTTTGTATCGATGGCAAATGCGCTCATTGATTATCTCTTGTATGAATGGTGACCCCTTTCACGGTGAGACCTTTGGGGGCTATTGGGGTTGGGCATCATTTTAGTGTTTCTCATTGAAGCGTCTATTTAGCTATTGCACTTGGTAGGAAACTTCTTCCTATTCTTCCTAATCCACCTAGGTCATGTTACGATTGAACTGGGGCATCGCGCACTCGGCCCTATCACGCTACGAGGCTCGAATAGGCTAAGCCACATAATTTTTTGATCGCTAATCTCTTCACACTAGTTTAATCTTGAATGTTCGATCCTATCGTACTGTGGGGCTCGATTAGATCAAACGTAATAGTCTATAGAATTAGCAATCTCTTCCCTTGGCTACGATCGCCCTTTCTCTCCATGGAGACACCTGGGGCTGGGGCTGGTTTTTGGTTTGGTTAGCAGGCGCCTAGACTCTTGGTGACCACAGCTGCCCCAAGGGGACCTCTCTTCTGGCGATAGTGGTTGCGGAGTTGCACCACCAACTAGGGCGGGCACAATTGTCTACCTATTCAGTACTGTAGAAAGCTGAGCAAAAATCTAGGCAAAGATTTGTTCACTTATCAATTGCATTAGCTAAGGCATGGTCAGGATAACAACTTGTTCTGGTAAGACGTTGAGGCCCAGGGCATGTGATCCTTGTTGAGGCTGAGGAGGATGAGGAGACACTGTCCTTTTATTTTTCTCCATCTCAGATGCAGCTTGCCTGGTGTTTACCATTTTTTCCAATTGCAATCTCAAGTTTCCCACAAAATGTGCCAAAAATGATAAGGTTGAAAGCTATTTTACTGGATTAGATTATGTTTGGGTTAATTTAACCAAGGTGGTTGAATGATCCAATAGTGATATCTTCTTAGTTTGAGATCTACAACCACTAGCAAACGTCAGATTAGCCGAGGTGCCCTTAGCTAAGACACTCCAACGCTCAAGTTAGTATTGATCGAGTAAGAAAATTGAGCAGCAGAATAAGAGCATATAGTAAAATGGCATACCCGATGGGTGGCTGATAACGGGGTATTCATAGCTTTTTTCAGGTGGATGATATGTCTAAGATGCCCATATCAAGTGTAGAGGGCTTTTGTCCTTACCTAGGAGTTATTGGTCGTTTCTCATTCTTTTACTATTCTAAGTGGCATCACCTCCTACTTTCTTGGGAGAATAGTACTCTAGAGGCGTGCCTCTTGATAAAGTTGGTGGCAGAAGTGGTAATGGGGTGACATGCACCATTAAAGCGGAGGCAGGTTGACGATCAGGGCATTAAATGCAATTGCCAAACCAACAACAGTGTTTCAAAGCATACCTAGACTAGTTAAAGAAACAACCAACCTTTTTGCCTTATTTGTTGATCTCTTTAACACCCTTTCTGTAAAAAATCATGGCACCACGAGGTCCACAAAGTGATTTGTGGGTTGTTGTTGTCACCACATCCACGTAGTCAAATAGTGATTGGATAACTCTAGCCACAACTAGTCCACTAATATGTGCCATATCTACTAGCAAAATTGCTCTTTGCTTGTTGCAAACCTGACGAATACATTAAATGCACAAGCTCTTGCTTTTGCATCTAGACAACAATAGTACCACATAGATTTGACAGAAATTACCTTCCTAATGCGAGCATAATCATAGAGGCGTGCATAAGCACTAGCACTAGCAACAATTAGTTTTGGCTTGAAGAGTACAACACTCTTTTCTAGCTGCATAAATAAACCAATTCAATAGAACTACAACATGCTATGATGTTACTCTAACATACCGAATTCTGTAATCAGACTTTAGAAGTTTATCAAAAATGAATTTGCTCCTCTCTTAAAAAAAAATAACCTTTCTAATATATTAGGCATGCCCTAGAATGTCGAACTAGGTTTAGAGATAAAATTTGAACTCCCACACATGCATAGTAGCTAGAAATATGAACCACCATTAAGAAATCATGAACAATAGGAGAAAAGGAAATCACATGATCATAATCAATATAGCTAATGCTTTTATTCAATCTTTATGGAATTGTCTCAAAGAATATAGAGACTGTTGATATCTTCTTTGTATCGGTCTATACAAAATGAATGGAAAAAAAATCAAAATCACTTTCAACATTTATTTATCAAAGGTAAATGATTAAGAGAAAGCACATCTTGTAAATTGCCTAGCACAACAACTTTTTTTTCTCTATTTTTCAAGCTTCACAAATAAATCATGTCACATTTTGCTGTTCATTGCTTCCTGGTATTAGGTCACTCAATATAAGAAAACGCTGTAAATTTATGCAAATTTACTTTATGCATGCCTGCATCAGTGCTATAATCAAAAAGAAGAGGCAACTCACGACAAGAAAATAGGAAGAAGTTCATGTATTTTTTTTAGGGTTGGACATTCTTTCATATCTCCAATAAACGAGATAAAATATGTTAAAACATGTTACTTTCACTAACCAATTTGGAATATATTGTGGTTGAAAGACAAAGGAGAAAGCCACTTCGTGAATTTCCAATGGACCAAAGCACTTTCAATGCGTGAATTGCTCAACATAATTTACTTGAGAGGATGGGAAACAACATACCAAATTTTGACTGCAACAAGCATCCAATAAATAAAATGCATTCACGATATAAAAATGAAGATGGGAATGATACTAGTGATAGTGATTTTCATCATTATAGAAACTCCATTTAATTTTAAACAATGAATTTTATCAATGTTTAGAATACTGTTCTTTATTGTTTGTTTATACCATCAAATCATATTTTTTCTTTAAGATGTATATTTAAAACATATCATTTCATAAAGTTAATTATATATTTAATGCATAAAAATATTCAAGTCTAAACCATGAATAATTGGCCCAAAATACACTATGCTTCATTCAAAAATTTCATTCATTTTATGAATCCCATGGCTTTTTTCAAAATCGAAATCAAAATTTTGTATATACGCAAAATTTAAACCAAGATCTCTATAGATTTTACACAATCGAAACGTAGGATATTTGCCACTTTCTTTGAATGGAATTAACGAATTGCATTGCACACAATATTCTCGAATTGCTGCCGCGTATATGTCCTTCGGGCTACCATTTTAGATAGCTGCTGTAGTAAGAGCGTCCTCCAAAATTTTTAATGCTGCTTAAGGATGCCTTAAAGGTTTACCTCCTACAGGCCTATCTTAAAATAATCAACGTTGTAAATGGAATTTCAGGGGAAAAAAAATAAAATGAGAAACTAATTATTGCCATCAAGCAATCATGATAAGAAGAGAAAAGCAAGTCTAGCCGTGAGTTTTCTTCAGTATATTGCTTCGAAGGCCTGTTGGTTAATTTACATATAAAATGGGGAGAAAATAGGAATCAAAATCTGGATTTTGTACATGACATCTTGGAATCCCATGCTCAACCATCTGTAGCTCATCCCCATTCACCCTCGCAAGTTTTCCAATTTAGTCCCTGTTTCACAAAAACAATAAACAAGTTGTATAAAATCTCTGAGACAAGATATAATAACAGTAACAACGTTGAAGACATGTCTACCTGGCATGTAGAATGATCTGATCCTTCAGTTTTTGTACTTCATGGTTTCTTTCTCGAACCCGATTGTTGGGAACTGCTTTGCATACTCCTCCACATCATGGCGAAGTTTTGCAATCTCAGATTGGATAGAAGCACTGGACTGCATTGTGGTCAAGAAGTCCTTCAACTTTGTCCCTGGAGTAAAAGTGGGAAAGAGGGAAAGACAAAAGGGGCATAATAAATGGAGGTTAAAAATGTTAGTATATACTAGAAAAGATTATCGAGTTATGAAACTTTAGTTAAGCCTTGTGCTAAGATCAAGTAAGAACCTTTACTCTCGGCCTTAATTTTCACAGCCAAATTCACAGCAGCGTCAAATAATTCAGCAACTTTCACGAAATCCTCCTCTACAAATCCTCTAGTAGTAAGAGCAGGGGTTCCTAACAGATATTAAGGAAAAAGAAAAAAAAAAAACAAAAGAAGGTGGTTACATAACTTGGTAGTCAGCTAAATGATTTCATATTTGAAGCTTCATTAAGAGAAACACGCAGCTTACCCATTCTGATGCCACCGGGAACCATGGCAGATACATCTCCAGGAACAGTATTCTTATTGGCTGCAATATGTACGGATTCCAGCACCTTCTCTACTCTAGAACCATCAATACCCTGCAAAAGGAATATCCAAAAATTATTAAACCTTTCCATTTCATGCTACCCTACAGAAGATGTTTATCCCCCAGCTGCTACATCTGCTTGTCAAATGTATGGGAATTGATAATACAACAACTGCAAAAAGGGCTTGCTTATTTTTCGAGTTGATAATATGGGAGATTACAAGGTAAATATATATTACTTCTAAGTGTTTGAATAATCAAATCCCTGTTAAAGTTACCGCAGCCTCGGTTTTTTTTTTTTTTTTTCTTCTTCTTCTGAATTTTGTAGCAACAAGCCTACCAAACAGTAAGCAAAGCAATTTTTATCCTTTACCTTGTTTTTCAAGTTGACCAGAACTAAGTGGTTCTCTGTTCCACCAGAAACAAGTTCATATCCCTTCTCAACAAGAGACTGCAACATTAGAAAGTTTTCAGTATTTGAACTTGATTGCATCATCGCCCAACATTTGGGTATATCGTTTTAAAATTTTCAACATCCAAATGGAAAAAAGGAATGAATTAGATTTTGCTACAGTACAAAGTTTTGCATGTTCATAAGTCACACCTGAGCAAACTTCGAGCAGTTGCTCAAAACTTGTTCTTGGTAAGCTTTGTATTCTGGAGTCGTTGCCTGCATTCAGAAAATAGGATAATTGCATGTGATTTAGTTGTGTTTCTATTGGTAGCTTTAACTGAAAATTGCATAGCTCCGCATCCCCTATCAATATATGGATTTATTAAAGATCGTATAAATCATTTTGAAGTTTTTAGGATGTCAAACCTGTTTCAATGCAACTGCCAAACCAGCAATAGTGTGATTGTGTGGGCCACCTTGAAGTCCAGGAAAGACAGCTTGATTGATTTTATCTTCATAGTCATACAACACCTTCAAGAAATGGAGTTAAACTTCTTCATTTACTAATCCGGATTGAAAAGGATAAGAAAGCATACCCAGACTAGTTAAAGAAACAACTAACCTCTTTGCCTTGTTTGTTGATCTCTTTAACACCCTTCCTGTAAAAAATCATGGCACCACGAGGTCCACGAAGTGATTTGTGGGTTGTTGTTGTCACCACATCTGCATATTCAAATGGTGATGGGATGACACCAGCTGCAACTAATCCACTAATATGTGCCATATCTGCCAGCAAAATTGCTTTCTGCTTGTCGCAGACCTGTTGAAGACATTAAATGCACAAGCTCATGCTTCTGCATCCAAACAACAGCAGTACCACACAGATCTGACAGAAATTACCTTCCTAATGCGAGCATAATCATAGAGGCGTGAATAAGCACTAGCACCAGCAACAATTAGTTTTGGCCTGAAGAGTACAGCACTCTTTTCTAGCTGCATAAATAAACCAATTCAGTGGAGCTGCAACATGCTATGATGTTACTCTAACATACCGAGTTCTTTAATCAGGCTCTAGAAGTTTATCAAAAATGGATTTGCTCTCTCTCTTCACAAAAAATAACCTTTCTAATACATCAGGTATGCCCTGGAATGCTGAACAAGGTTTAGAGATAAAATTTGAATTCCCACACTTGCATAGTAGCTAGAAATATGAACCACCATTAAGAAATCATGAACAACAGGAGAAAAGGAAGATACCTGATCATAATCAATGTAGCCAGTGCTTTCATTCAATCTGTATGGCATTGTCTCAAAGAATATAGAGACTGCTGATATCTTCTTTGTATCGGTCTGTACAAAATGAATGGAAGAAAAATCAAAATCACTTTCGACATTTATTTATCAGAGGTAAATGATTAAGAGAAAGCACATCTTGTAAATTGTCTAACACAATAAATTTTTTTTTTCTCTATTTTTCAAGCTTTGCAAATATATCATGTCACATCTGCCTGTCCATTGCTTGCTGGTATCAGGTTGCTCAGTATAAGAAAACACTGTAAATTTAAGCAAATTTACTTTATGCATGTCTGCATTGGTGCTGTAATAAGAAAGAAGAGGAAACTCACAACAAGAAAACAGGAAGAAGTTCAGGTATCTTTTTTAGGGCTGGACATTCTTTCATATCTCCAATAAATGAGATACAATAAGTGAAAACATGTTACTTGCACTAACCAATTTGAAATATATTGTGGTTGAAAGACAAAGGAGAAAGGCACACGATGCATTTCCAATGGAACAAAGCACTTTCAATGGGTTAATTGCTCAACAGAATTTACTTGAGAGGATGGGGAACAACATTCCAAATTTCACAATCTTAAAAAACACTTTTACCAAAATGTAAGTGTAAAAGAGAGGTAAAACAAGGGCCACTAGGAGATGCAAGCTTTGTCTGAGACATGATAACAGAACTTGGGAGCACCTGATAACCATGAGAGAGATGTCCTCCATGAGGAAGATCAAGTGCCATAATTCTGTCGTGTGGCTTAAGTAAAGCAGTGTAAACTTGAAAATTTGCTGGAGATCCTGATAGAGGCTGCACATTCACTGCATTAACCAAGATGATGCCAATGAGTTTTACTAACATTCTTTTATGGTTTATTTGAATTTATTTGTCATGCACTCTAATAGTCACATGCCACGAACTTCCTTCTAATCCTAAAAGAACACATTTAACAAATCAGGACAATGATTGCAGCTTAGGTTATCTGAAAAAAGCTGAATGTTATGGTCCTTAAGGCAACTATGAGCACCCATGTCTATAAACTTTAGAAATACATTTTAATTTATATCGAAGATATTCAATTATGGAATCAAAAGCTATTTACCTCCCCATTTTTCAGGGTCCAACTGGAATGCTTCTAGTGCACGTTTTTGGCATAGTGTTTCGGCCATGTCAATGTATCTGAAATTAGAAAACACTTGTTCAGACTTACAGAAGAAGAAAAATCAAGGCATATCGTGAGCAATACTTCAATGCTAAGTAATACGGACAAAATTCATGGTTAATAAACAAACCAAAGAGGAGGTGAAAATTTTGAAGTTCACTACATACTCATTTCCTCCATAGTATCTGGCACCAGGATATCCTTCACTGTATTTGTTAGTCATAACTGAACCAACAGCTTGCATCACAGAGACAGAAGTGAAATTCTCTGAGGGGATGAGTTCGAATCCCTACAAAATATGCGACATAAAACCCAACAATTAAAACACAACATTGGGAACAACGTAAGATTTGCGGTTGCTTTACTTGAGAAGCAATTAGGCAAAAACATTACTATATAGATGCTCAAATTACAAAAAGGAAAAACGAGAGAAAAGCAATAACCATAAAGTTCAGGTATGCCTCTATATACACTTAAAATCAATACTATACATAAAAACAATAACGAACTGCTTAAGTACAAGAGATAGCAGAAACCATGAGAAAAGCAGATGTTACCTTCCATTGTCTAGCCTTTTCGAGCTCAATAATGTCAGCAATCTCAGGATCAATGACCTCCAGTGGAGCATTCAACTGCTTTGGCCACTGCAAATTTCATTCTAGACCATTAATAAATCAACCAAAAATCAACTAAAACCAGAAAAGGAATTCAACCAACACACAGAAAAAATAACCAACTCAGAAAACGCATCAAACAATCGATAGGCATACCGTGACCCCATTTTTTTCCTTCTCATAGACGGCTTCATTAGGCAAAGATGACTAGAAAAACACCAAAACTTTCTTGTATGAGTCCCCAAACAAATGAGTCCAGGCATCAAAATAAAAAATAAAGGAAGAACAGAATATAAAGATAGCATACCATGTAGTAGAGAGAGCCAACACGCTTGATGGGTTTGTCGATGGAGGAAGATAGCTTCCTGAAAGCCATTGCCAACGCCATTTTTCTTTTCCTTTTCTCTGGATTGTTTGTCCTTCTACACGTACGCAAAAGACATGCGCGGAGACGAGGGCTGTGTGTCTCTTGTTTTGGGTATGAGTTATTTCTTTGGGTGAGATTTTGGGTGGTGGCGGAAAATTCAACAATATTTGTGGTTCTTGTTTGTCGGGCTACATGAAAATAATTTTTACGCTTGTATGGTTTCATCCAACTCGAAAATTCATCAGGAACCTGACCAAAGGATACTATATTATCTCATTGATTTGTATTCCACTAAATGCATAACCAAATAAACCGTCGGTATCTGTACTCAAATCGTTTCAATCGTGGGTTTGGGCTTTTTTGGAAATCTTCTACCAGTACAGATTATTTTCGCGCATAAGTGGATGTCCTTGTGCGAATGTGAATATCACCATCATTGTGTGTATGCGGTCTTCTGTTGAAGATCCAACACTCGCATGGCACGAAATCGAATATGAGATCCTTTTTGAAAATTATAAATAGTGAACTTTTACTCTAAAAACATACCCGCATATAAATAGTGCTTAAGTTAAAAAACATGAGTTATTAGATACATTTTTAGCTACAAAGGATAAGTGTTTTATAGTAGTTAAGTTTTTGACGGGTCTGCAACTATTAAATTTTTTAAATGGATTTAGCTAGGGGGCTTAGTAGCCCTTTTTATCAACCATATTATTTCTTTTATTGAATTTTTCACTTATATGTACTAAGACTTTGGTTGCGTATATATATCAAATGCAAATAAATATTTCAAAACATTTGTTGGTGCATGCCTATGAAGTAATCAAACAATTGCATATGACCAAATCAATTTATTTTGACAGAAAATAGAAGTATTTTGTTCGTATTTTTCAATATATAGTGTGCTACTTTTTATATGTAAATGGTATTCTGTGCTTTTTTATTTATAAAAAAAGCGGTCTTACACCTATATTGTGTTTTGAAGAAAAAGAATCACATGACTCTCTTATGTTTTTGAGCAATGGAGTAATTAATATGTATCTCAACTTTTATCTTTTGTTAAGTCCAGAAATAGTCATCATAATTATCCTTTCAAATGTGCTGATCAATTTTTGGTTTAAATTTTCGTGGTATATAATCATTTGAAGCAATGATTATTAAATAAATGCATATTTTCGAATAACATATTCATTACCCAAAATGATCTAAAATGTTTTTATTGATGGAGTCATATGGCATAAAATTATGTTATTTAATTTTTTTAACTTATCCTGAATTATAATATAAAAAGAATGTTCATAAAATGTTATTTTTTCGGATCTTTTGAGATAATATATAGATTGTTATAGAAAATATGTATTCAAAGTATGTGCATTTAATGATATTATCTTCATATTTGTGGAAAGTCAAAAACTAATCATAAATAATATAGAAAATTCCACCTTGTAAGTGTGTTCTCTTGTAATTTGATTAAATAAAAGAAGTTGAGTGTAGCATTTTCTACCTGTAGTGTGAAATATAAGAAAACTATATGTCTTTCTTTAAAATGTAGAGGGTAATACGGCTTTTCTCAAAAATAGGGATTGAGGTACGTGATGCTGTTTGCCTTTGATATAGCTACTTTTGCTTCGAATATGAAAGAGAAAAGCACATATAAAATATTAACATTAATTAACCTTGTGACGTTTAATGAAGTAAGCAGGGTGCATTTCTTATATTTTGCCATATACATTATTAATTCAACTCAGGGGAAAATTGTAGAGGAGTTCACAATTAATTTAATCCTATATTTTCAACGTATCGAAGTAATTTGTTTATATCTACTTGGAAGAACAGTGGGTTAATCCACTTTTTATTTAAATAAATTTATGAATAAGTGAACAAAATTGTTTCGTTGATTGATGTAAGTGGAAATAACATATTCTAGATGCACATATTCATGAAAACAAAACACATATTCTAGATATGGATTGATGATTAATAATCCTTGTAAATTTTACGATTAATTGCTAAGTCTTCCTCTTCTTTTCACACAAATCAATTGATAGATTTAATGGGATAACTATATCAAAACGTGAAGTGAGGAGGGGACATAGTTACAATATATATAAGATAAAACCCTAAAATGTTTTCCTATTACTGGCTTTTAAAATTGGACCTACACTAGTTGTCATACGAAGTCTGTTAACTAGGTCAAAATAATAAGCCATATGAGTCATGTCTCATTAACTGCATTAATTTATCCTGTTTTTATTTTATTAGAAAACAAATTCAATTAATAGAAGTTCACATATTGGAATAAAATTCCAACATTTTCCCACTTGGACAAATATTAATTGTAACTTTAAAATAAAATAAAAAGTAAAGTTTGAGAAAATGACTCTCTGGCTAAATTGCAAAAAGATTTTGATTGTGCCCACAATTTAAAGAAAAGAAATACAGCAACAAGACATGACTATTACCACAATCTGGTCCAGTAAAATTACTAATATTGGATCATGGAGGTGATTGCATCTTTTATTAATACAAGACCTTCCACGGTCACATATACTAGCAACTACATTGACATGGATTCAAACATGGTGGTGTAGTAAGAAATAGCAACTAAATATGACCCAAGTATGGATGCTATTTTATTGTTAGTCCTCCAATTTTCTCGTAAGATATGGATTTCTAGAACTATATGAAATTCCAAAAAAAATTGATTTTTTTAATAAGATATAGGCCTCTGGAAACCCTAAGAAAATTCTATTGCTTTTCTTGTAAAACATGAATTTTTGAAACAATATGAAATCTCAAGAAAATCCGACTTCAAAAGAAGTCATGTATGTCTCGTTCAATACTAAAAAAATAATACGGTGTCATTTATATGACATACCAAAGATCAACACCTAATATCAAGATACATATCAAACGAGATATAATCAACAAAAATGTGCACACACTTATAACAAATATATCAATAGTTGAAAAAGAATCTCGCATTAAATAAAAGCTTAATAAACAAACTGTTCAATGTAAACAATTCAGTAAAGAAACATATTTCACTTAGCTCAATGTATCAAAAGACTCAATTACTCCTATGTGTTCTACATGTCTTTTGAAAATAATAGGCCTCTATCCCTTGATCAACGAATTTGCAAGCTTAAAGTCCATATCAACATGCTCTATCATAATGGTACTTTTTTAAACTAAGTTTCTCACAATGAGATATTTAGACTCTACATGTTTTAGTTGCACTAGAGGACTTATTATTCCTTGAAAAGAACATAGTAGCAATATTATACAATAAATCCTTAATGGCTTAAAAATTAAATCAACAACTAAAAGTTTGAAATGAAATTCTTTAGATTTTTCTCAAATATCTCAAGACTTTCATAATAGCCACTCAATGTTCTTATCCTAGATTAGAGAAATAGTGCCCAAGAACACTAACAGCAAATGGTATATCATGCTTAGGACATACTTGTGCATTTAGAATGCCAACAACACTAGAGTAAGGAACACTTTTAATGGACTATTACTCAAGTTTGTTTTTAAGGCACTATGCAACGCTACGGTTATCACCTTTTACTGTAGGCATATCTCCAAGTTTATAAGTTTTCATGTTAAACCTAACCAAAACACGATGAATGAAACTCACTTGAGAAAACCCCAACAAGCCTTGAATTGGATCAAGGTGGATCTTTATTCCAAGAACCAAACGATATTTTATCTAGTTAATTCATAGCTATGACATAATATTGGTTTGGTCTCATTAAGAAAGCCTAATAACAAGCAAAATATCATCAATAAAGCACTAAATATATGAGTTTGCTCCTATTGGTCTTGAAGTAACTATAATGGTCCACCTTATTTCCCTCAAAGCCTAACAAAATCACTATCTAATCAAACTTCAAGTACCATTGATGAGAAACATGTTTATGGCCATAAATTGCTTATTTAGCTTACACACTAAGTATTCCTTCCTTCTTAAACAAAATCATTGGTTGAGTCATATAAACTTCCTCAGCAAGGTCATCATTAAGAAAAGTTGTTCTAACATCCATTTGGTGGAGTTTTAAATCAAAATGAACTACTAAATTCAATATAATATTGAAGGAATCTTTAGATGAAACTAGAAAGAAGATGTCACCATAATTAATTCCAACTTTATGAGTAAAGCCTTTAGCTACAAGTCTAATGTTAAATCTTTCAATCTTCCCTTTTGAGTTTGACTTAGTCTTAAACTCCCATATGCAACCTATAGTCTTTCAACCTTGGGGTTGATTAACTAAGTCCCACACATTATTCTTTTTCATTGAGTGAATTTCATCCTTCATAGCACTAAAGCACAAGTTTGATTGAGAACTGGACATAGCATTAGAATAGCTGATAGGATCAATTACAGGACTAACATTATAATTAGTTTCCAAGAGATGCGTACAATAGTCATTAGGAATTGCCGAATATCCCTCTCTAATAAAATATCTAGGAGGCATTTGATGGACATGATTTTGAGATGGATTAATTGTCAAATTTCCCTTCATATTAGCATTAGGTGGAATTTCATGAGGATCCTCAATTTCATGTACAACGGGTAAAGAAAGTGTAATGGATTCAATTTGATCACATACAACTATAAGATGAGAATATTCATCCCCATTAGATATATAATGCTCAAAGAACTTAGTTGTTTGAGGCTCAACTACTCGAGTTCCATGCAAAGGACAAAAGAATCTGTATCCTTTATAATGATCTGAATACCTAATGAAGTAACCATAAGTAGTCTAAGGTTGTTTCGTTTTTAGCAAAACATCCCCACATATGAAAATGGTTTAAGCTAGGCTTCCTATCAACCTACAATTCAAAAGTTGTTTTAGGAACTAAGTTGGTAGGAACACGATTAAGAATATACATGGCGATTCTTATAGCTTTATCCCAAAAAAATTTAGGTAACTCACACCAACTTATCATGCTCCTCATCATTTTAGCTAAAGTGCGATTATGCCTTTCGGCTACACCATTTTCCTCAGGACTCCCAAGCATACTATATTGAGCAACAATGCCAATTCTTGTTAATATTTGTTAAACAGTCCCATATATTGCCTAGTCTCATCATATTTGCCCCTAATACAATCAATACAAAACTCCATATCTCTAAAGTTGAGGCTAAGAGAAATGGCTTCTTTTATCAGTCTTTTTATCCTATCATTAGAAATATGGCCAATGCTTACACCACAACATGGAAGATCATCAATATTTTGGGTCTTTTAGAAATAATATTTTCAATATTAAAGGAAGAATAGATTTGATTAGTAGCCAAAGTCAACATAAAAAGGCTATCGGATAAAAAGTTACAAGCAATAAGTTTAGAGCCCGACATAAAATTAATCTTCCTTTTGTCAAAAGAGATATCACAACCCAAATTGTTCAAGCAGAAATAGAAATTAAGTTATGAGTGAAAGTTGATACATATAAAATGTTTTCCAAAGCAAGCAAGACTGTTTTTCCACTTTCCATCTTAATTTTCTTTTCCTTAGAGACAGATTTGGAAATAATATTAAGAATACTCCATAACTCATTTTGGGTATTGTAGGCCATTTTTGGTTGGGCTAAATTACACAAGCAAGGAATTGAAAGCAATGTGAACAATATAGTTATTAGGAAGGGAAATATTAAGACCGTTTAGTGCTTTTTTTCAACTAAATATGAACAAATTTTCAAAATATACTCTCTAACTCTGCCATAATTATTATATCATATATCTGCCATGTCATTCATTAGATTCCCAACCTCAAACTCATCAAACACTTGATACGTTTATTCTACTGTGTGAGAAAATTCCCTAGCATTATTAATATCAGGATGTGTGCTAATAAAATGCTTTCCAATTGAATTTCTTATAGCTAGAAGACTTAGGCGATTGAATCCCTTTTCGTAGCCTTGGAAGCATTGACAGAAGTTTGAGGGGGTTAATCCTCCCAAGAAGCTTTATCAATATAAACCAATCCTTGGGTAGACCTAACTTTACGCTTTAATCTCTTATAATTAATTTCCACCACTCAGCAGTTCAATAATAGCAACACCATTATTTAAATTCACAGTAATTGTTGAAAATAGCAAGAATGCAACAAACCACATCGATAATAGGCAATTGGCAAGAATAAGCTTAGAACAATATGCCTTAATTCCTCATAAAGCCCTCATGAGTGATGATAAACTCTCATTTTGGTAGAGAATGCCACACACGCAAGGCCTTTCATGCAAGAACGGTGCAGGGATATACTAATGGTTGAAGAGTCGCCTCATTTGGAAAACAAAGATTCTAAATTAATATATCCCATCAATATGTTCCACACTAACAAAATCAATTATCACACATATCTAACCCCATTTGGGCATGTAAGAATGCATAATAATATCAACTTGAGATATGCATGCTAAAAATTTTGCAAGTTGCAATAGATAAAGCACTTTGGTGTAACTATCTATTTCAATTCATAAAATAAGTACATGACCGAGTTCACAATTAATTGCCAACTTGCACACAGACAATATGTATGCAAGACTCCCATTAAATTAAGCACTAAAACTACATGTACTTTTAGGAGTTTTAAATAACATTTGTAGCATTCAAATTATTTCAGAATATAATTTATTTGATTATTGAATATTCCTTAAATAGAGTGCTTGTATGTAGAACAATTATATCTTATATTATTCCAAAACTAATATAACTAACTGTATATAAAAGTAAATTTAAATTATATTATTTTGTTGGCTCAAAGCATACCTATCTGCATATAGTGAATATAATTCCCGCCATGTTGGAGAGAAAAAAAATCTATTACATAAAAAAAAAAGGCTTACACAAAGAATAGAGGATGAAGGAGAATAATTAGAGTAACTCGTAATATGCTTGTACACATTAAAATTCAATTTGTGAGCCTTTCCTCTCTTTATGTATATATAGGCAAGTAACAAAAAGAAAGGGTAATGAAAAAAGTGTAAATCTTCTAATGCAGATTCGTGCTAATTGTTTTTAAGTACTATGTAAAACAGATATATCAAATCTTGAATTGAAGCATGTTTGTTTTGATAACCAATTCAATTTATTAAAATAAATCAACCATACCAAAGCACAAAAAAAGAGAATTGGTGGAATCTGCACACGCTAGTATGACTGTTGCCTATGATTGACTCCAAAATCTCAATTTTCTTTCTTCTCTTTCTTTCATTTTTTTAATTGTTCCAGAACATTAATTATGACTAAGTAAAAGATAATTCAAGACACTTTAATTAGCCACGGTAATTCAGCAAGAGAAAAATTGAATTATGCCAATCTGGTTTGTTGTATATTTTTTGCAAAGACAAAACAAAATCTATCTATCTATCTATCTATTCATACTATATATATATATATATATATTAGTCCAATAATATAATATAGAATAATTACCAAACATATCAAAATATATTAACAAATTGAAAACAAATCCAATAATCGTGCTAAAAATATACTTCACAATATCCGTATATGTATATGATAAATTTTATAAATAGGCTTTCTCAATATTTAGATTCAAGACTTGAATCCAAAAATCAATACTATTCATCCTTGATCATAAAAAGACAAATAAAATTTTATAATGATAGAAAAAGAAATCTATGAAATACAATCAGCAAACTGGGTTTTGATTCATGGATATATGGCTCTAATACTAATTGTAAGTAAAAATACCATAATGATTGAATTTATTGAATTACCTATTTGAGCTATGGGAATGATGATTAATAATTCTTCCAAATTTCACGATTAATTGCTAAGTTTTCCTTTCTTTATTGCACAAATCAATTAACAACTTTAATGGGATAGCTACATTAAAACATAGAGTGAAGAGGGGGCCTAGCCATAATATATATAAGACAAAACTCTAGAGAGCCCTTCCATCACTAGTTTCTAAAATTGGGCCTACACCAATTGTTATACCAAGTTTGTTAACATAAAAGATGTTAATAATATTGGGTCAAAATAATAAGCCCTATGAGTCATGTCTCATTAACCACATTAATTTAGCACATTTTTATTTTATTAGAAAGTAAATCCAATTAATAAAAGTCCACATATTCGAATAAAATTCGAACAATTGAAACTTCAAATTCATTTGGAAGTTTATCCAGTATGCCCAAGTTGATGTTGCTTTAGAATAAGAAGCATTGTATAATACAGTTGGGAAAACAAGAAAAACACACATCCAACATCAATGTTGAAAAATTAAAGTGTAACCATAGTCAGCTAAGAGGGTGTTTGGATAAATTTATTTAAAAGATTTTATAAGCTCATACATCTTATAAGATGTTTTTGAAATTTATAAGATACTAGATTTCTTTCAAAGAATAAGATTTTAAAGTATTTAGATAGAATAAGATTTTAAAGCTTATAATATGTTAGTAATGTCAATTTTGTAATTAATATAATTAAAATTAAGAAAATTTGTTAAAATCTTAAAAATAAATTAAGAGCTTCTTGCTTTTTTAAAAAGAACCTGTAAGCTCCTAACATAAACTCTTTTTAAAAAGTAAAAAAATCCTAACTTATTTTTAACATCTTAAAATAAATTATCAAATATTTTTTGATATTTTATAAGCTGTTTAAAACATCTTATAACTCAACGAACGCCCTATAATAAGTTGGCAAATATCACTAAGATCATCTCATTATCGTGTGGATGATACTCATCAACACCCATTTGAGTGTCCACACAAGCATAAGTAAGGATCTTTTTGACCCAAAATAACATTAAACCTATATATGAGCAATAAGTAAGGATCTATACAATATGCATGATGCCAAACTTTCTAATTAACTGCATGGGCGATGCTAAACGCCTTAACATCATATGCTGATTCAGCCTTTTCCATTTCCAATAAGTGCAATAAGTACTTTTAAATAAGCAACAATAATCATGAAAATTTCTACTTAACTCTCTGGCCTTGTTCGTTGAACATCAAGATGTTACAAACTTTAAACTAAATTTAATGTAATTTTACAAGGATATTAGAAGAGGAAGTGCGTATAGATTTCATTAAAAGCTCACTCGCACAACCCCCCGGCCACGAAAAGAAACAAGCATTATCAAATAATATACACTATATTGCTTGTTAAACTAGTTTTTGACCCCGTCACCTAAAAAATAGTAAACCAAATAAGCATCCATTTTTTCCCTAGACTAGTCTATAATAAGAATAGGATTAGTCCTTTTCCCTGGACTTGTCTATAATAAGAATGGGATTAGTCCATAATCTACAACTTGGACAATCATGCCTTCTGAATCCCACTTATGAAAATTTTTTATTGCTTTTCAAATTAACGTCAATAAACACATCTTTAATTAGTATACAAGTAGGAACTTGGTGGTCTTTAAGATTATAACTAGCATATCCAAAAGAGACAAACTTCATGGTAATGAGTTTCAATCATTAAGATACCGACATTGTAGAAATATAATAACAATTACAAGAAGAATTAGGCATCCCATCTCAAAACAAGAACACATTTACTTATCATAACATCTTTATTCCAAAAAAGTGATCGATATCCAAATTTCCTAAGGAAGAACATGAAGCTTCTCGCTTAACAACTTAGACTTTCCTAAAAATATAAAATATAACCAAAATTAAAGACAAGCGACAAGTAATGAGCATCTTTGGTACATGTTTACTTGCTCTTGCCACTTCCACTAGGACTGATAATGCCACTAGATATATCAAGGCCTGGCTTTTGTAAACATATCGATGCTTCTTATGCCTGGAAAGGATCAAAAGTACTCTAGAGGACGAACATTTGTGGATAACTTCTTAGATAACTCAATAACAATAACACTATCATTTAATGTAATGTCAGTGTTAGGAATCTTCAATTCCAAATTTTGATGGATGACAACTAATGTGACATTTGTTTCCTTATTTAAAGAAAATTATGATTTATTTTAATGTTAAATACGCCATATTACTTTGACAAGATATTGTTGGATTCTCTTACATGGTAAGTATATTTCGGATCCACTAATGAAAGCTGGAAAATCTTCTTCCACAATAGAATGATATCTCAACATGGTAAATTATTGTTATAGTTGATTATGGAAAGTTACCATTGGAACTTCCTACAAGAAGAAGACTCATTATTTAATCTTGAAGAGATGCATTTCGAAGAATAAGCTTTTGCTTATGAAAATATTTAGCTTTCGCTCTCTGCTTTTTTGAGGTACCATTGTTGGAGAAAGAAAGCAACGTGCTATTTTCTTCCTCCTGGAAATTCCGTTGGTCATACAATCCTGTGTGTTAGGGAATCTAGAATATGCTTCTCACTCTATTGTATTGGTTTATGTAGTGTAGTTGTAGTTTGTTTACTGTGCTCGTTCATTTTCTTGAACTTATTTATATTAATTCTCATTGGAATTATTAGTGAAATTTGCAAATTAAAATCCTAAGTGAAGAACTTAGGTAGTGAATGTAAACTTGTCAAATCATTATAAATTTGTGTGTACGTCTGTTATTATTTGCTACTTTTTACTCTATTCGAAACTTCTAACTATATCTGAAACTTTACAGACCTTTGTTATATAAAATAATTTATTCTTTAATTCCAATTCATCCACTCTTCAAGCCTTAATTCTAACAGTTAGCACCAAGTCTGTTCTCTATCAATCATTATCATTGTAATCAAACGCATGCCTTTAGCTCGTCTGAAGTGAGTCAGGTGCAATTAGGCCCCTTACTACCCTTGGGTGAAGCGCTAGTAGCAAGGCGACCCTGGGCAGGCGGGCGCTTGGACCACCTTGTTGAATGCTATTTTTTTTAAAGGAAAATTTCTTAAAATAAAAACAAAACCTTAACTAAACTAATAAAATAAATAAAAGTGGCCCACCACCAATTTGCACAAAACTCCCTCTTGCTCACCTAGACCCCATCCATCTACCGTCATCGATTTGCCATCGTTCGCCATTCTAGGTACAGTTTTTTGAATTTTTTTTTATATTTTCTATTTTATGTGAAAAATGTAAGATTTTTGGTTTTTTTAATTCCATTTAACTTATTTTAAATCAATATTTACTATTTTTTTCTATTTTATGTAATTAATTTTTTTATTTTTATTTTTTTTACTGTTTTAAGTATTTGTTTTTTTTGTAATTATTTTGTTTACTGTTTTCATTTAAAATTTGTATAGTGTTTCTATTTTTAACTTTTTATGTTCAGTTTTTTCTTTTCTTTGTTCTATTTTGCTATTTTTTTTGCTTTTCTTTTGC
>JACGDI010005492.1:1359748-1399334 GCA_014898725.1 Jacaranda copaia | reverse complement strand
CCCCCCCCCCCCCAATATTTTTTCATTTGTTTTGTCTTACTTGTACTTTATTCTAAAATCTAAATATATTGTTTTACATTTTAGCTTGAAAATATGTCAACTTCCAATTCAGAATAGGCTTCATTTGGAAAAAACCCATGTTGGAAGTATGTGAGGTTGGAGAATTCCAAAAATACAAATAATACTATATGTATTTTTTGTGATAGAAAATATTCTAGGGTAATATGTAGGGCAACATAGAGTTGGAGGTTTTCCTAATGTGAGACCATGTGAGAAAGTTCCAGATGATGTGAAGGAGGAGACTTAGAATTATATGGGCACAAAGAAGAGAGCTAAAGACCAAATTATTTTAGAAAAACAAGTTCAACAACAAAGAACTCAAGAAGAATACTTGAGAAGTATTGGTGAGTAAGATGATGATGATGATGAAATAGAGAGTCGGGAAGTTTATCAATTGAAGAAAAAAGCAAAAGCAAATGTAAAAGGGCCAATGGATATTTTGTAAGTCATGGCCAATAACCAACTTCGTAAGACATGAAGAAACAAAAGGATGTGAATGAGAAGGCATCGAAGGTATTGAAAGATCGAGCACATTCAGCTATAGCAAGATAGATGGACGTATGATGGGATTGCTTTTAATGCTATGAAGATGATTGACATGGTCCTCATTTGAAAGCACCTAGTTTTCATGAGGTGAGACCTCCTTTGCTAAAAAAGAGGTTGAATAAGTGAAAAAAGTAATGGACGACCATAGAGAAGAATGGAAAAAACACAGTTGCTTTATTTTGTCACATGGGTGGAAGGACAAAAATGATTGAACTTTAATTAATTTTCTTGTTAATTATTCTAAGGTAAGCATGTTTGTGAAGTCGATTGATGCTTCTAAGTATGGCAAAATAGGAGACAAAACATTTAAGCTATTGAGTGATTTTGTCAAGAAAGTTGGATAGGAGAATGTTGTATAAGTAGTTACAAATAATGCTTCAAATATGAAGCTAGTGGGTAAGAGCTATTAAATGGTTTATGTACATCATAATTCATATATTTGTATTTTTTTTTATTTTTTTCTATTTTCATAATTTAGTTTTTTCTATTTTTCTTCATTTTCTTATCTTCGTAGGACAATTATTGATGACAAAGTATCTGACTTTATATTAGACGCCATGTGCCGCACATTATTTGGACTTAATGTTAGAGGATATATTTAAAGATAGGAACATTCGTCCAATTTTTATAAAGGCCATGCAAGTGAATAGCTATAAATATAGCCGCCCTAATGCACTAAACTTGATGAGAAAGTTTACTAATTTAGGGTTGGTTAAGCCTGCAGTGACCCATTTTACCATAGCATTCCTCATGCTCTTAAGGTTCATTTTGGTAAAGAAAGTGAAATGGAATAACTTAACAGGCCAAGCCCAACAAGTTATCGACCTCAAAGAAGGCCCTTATGCCCACTTAACGTGCACATCCCAATATTGCTTCTAGACCTAGCTAGGCTGGATCACTTGACCATAGTCGTATGGTTGAACATATTATTCTTCATCTCATCTACTAGGAGGCGTCAAGCTACTAAATCTATTCAACCATTTCTTTGATCGACCATTATCGACCAGAGTGCTCACCCAGCGCTGACTCATATCCTTGCCATATTTAATGTTTTAACATGCAACATGTCTTTGCATTAATGGTGTATGCCACATAGTACAGTATCTGCCACCAACTTTGCTACCAACCCTACCACCAACTTTGGCAGGGAGGCACTTACCTAGAGTATTGTTCACCCAGAAAACTAAGAGATGATGCCATATAGAATAGTATCAAGATTGAAAATGACTAATAACCCCCAAGCAAGGATAAGAGTCCTTTATACCTAATAGAGGTATTTTAAACATATTACATACCGGGAGAAGACTATAAATACCTCACTTCTAGCCATGCTTTAGATAATGTCATATACACTATGCGCTCTTACTCTTCTATTCGATTATCTTATCTCGACCAAAACTAGCTTGAGCATTGGAGTGCTTTCCCCTAGTTCCTAGTTGGAAGGCTCGAGCATGTCTCCAGTAGTGTGCTTGCTGGAAGTCCAACCAGAGATTGCTCGGTAGCACTATTGGATTGTTTGTCCTCTTTGGTCGGATTAGCCCAAACACCACCATATTCACTATAAAGGACTTTCAACCTCTTCATTTTTGGCGCCATTTGTGGAAAGCCCTAAGATTGCAATTGAAAAATGGTGAACATAATTAGAGCTATATTTAAGAAAGAGGACAATAGGAGGTTCGCATCTCTACCTCCCCTTTTGCCCTAGCAAGGTTCATATGCTCCAGGCCTCAGCACCCCCTAGGAGTAAGTTGTGATATTGACTATGCCTTAGCTGATGTAGTTGATAAGTGAACAAATATCCACCCAAATCTCTGCTCCACTTTTTGCTGCATTAAATAGGCACAATAGCGTGCCAACCCCCACTAGTAGTGCCACTCCACAATTGTCTCCACCCAAAAAAAGACCCCCCCGAATAGTCGTGGTTGCTAAGAATCTAAGCTGCCACTAGCTAGACGTGAAACCAACCCTAGACGTCCCCAAAGAGAGAGGGGATGACCAAAGTTAGGGAACAAAATTGCTGATTTTATGGACCACCATATTCAACCTAATCGTGCCCTGTGGCATGATAGGGTTGAATGCTCTAGACGTGATTAACACAAAGAGGAGGAAAAATCCACAGATTACATGACCTAACCTATTTAATCCTCGTAGAGTGATAGGGCTGAGTGCCTGAGACCATATTTTGATCGGAATACTATCTAAGTTGATTAAGAGGAGTGGGAAGAAGTCTCCCACCAAGTACAACAACTGAATAAATATCTCAATGAGATCTCGAGGAGAAACACAAATAGGGTGCCCAACGCAGAGGTCCCCCCAGAGGTCTCGTCGAGATAGAGACTCTCTCTTTTTCGAGAGATCATCAACGAGTGCTCACTGTCGATGCTAAAGTTTTGATCAAACTGCCAAGATACGATGGCTCAATAGACCCCAATGAGCATTTGATGCAATTAGAGCATATGATGCAGCTACATGAGCACAATAAGTATATCCATACCAAGATGTTGGTGATAACTTTTTAGGACATTATGCTAAATTAGTTTGTAAAGCTGGAGCCCTCATCGATATACTCTTATGTTCAGCTTTGTGATAAATTTTTGCACCAGTTCGCTAGCTGGAGAAAGGTGAAACTCCTATACGTCTATCTTCATACTATCAAGCAAAATTAGGGGGAGTCTCTCCATGACTTCTTTATGAGATTCAACATGGAGGTCTTGAAAATAGGTAATCCCAAGATCGAGTTCTTGATCGATATGCTATTCATGCGACTCAGACATAAAGAATGCACTAATGCGTTGGTGCGTGAGTGCCTTAAGTTGATGGAGGAACTGCTAACCTGGTGGAAAGGTATATGATCCACGAAGAGATGAATAAACTTACGTTTAGATCCTCTGAGGTTGATAAAAAAAAAGGAGACAGATAACTAGAAATATAGAGAAGAGACCAATCTCTAATAAAGTATTTTCATGACTACACCACATTAAATATTTTGAGGAGAGAGGTCATGTTTGCCATTTAGCATGACAATCTCCTCAAAAAATTGAAAAAGCTATCGAAGACTGAAGCGATGAAAAAATCAAAAAAATATTGCCACTTTCATAAATAAAAGAGTCATGACATTGATGAATACTTCAACCTCTAAGATGAAATCGAGAGACTCATCAGACAGGGCCATCTAAAAAAGTATATAGTTGTAGATGCACAAGTTGAGAGGGGCAAAATTGATTAAACTCTCCATAGAGAAAGATCGATTAGCCCAAGGAGTGAAGAAAAGGGAAAGAAACCCGCTCACAAAGATCACCCGCCCATTCAAGGAGTGATTGATATGATTGTGGGAGGTCCTACTTGGGGGGACTCGAAATCAGCTAAAAGATAGACTCAAAGGAGGCTGAAGTTGACCAAAGCCTTGTCCATTGAAACAACATTCCATTTATCAACAAGCGTAGAACCCATTTCTTTCGCTAATAGTAACTTGGCCCATCTCGAGGGAAAGACTATTGACCACAAAACTGATTGTCCTATAGTAATCTTTATTGAGATTGCTAACTTTGAATTGCGAAAGGTCTTGGTCAATGACGACAGCCTAGCTAACATCATTTTTCTCTCCATCCTCAAAAGAATAAGCATGAGCCAACTGAAGTTTGAACTTGTGCGTACCTCTTTGGTCAGGTTTGGTGGGTTCAAGATCATTCTAGAAGGATCCATCAATCTATCAACGTCATTTAGGGAAGTACCCCAAAGAAGGACTTTGATGGTTAACTATCTGGTGGTTGATGCCCCATTTAGGTATAACATTAAAATTGGTCGATCAACCCTAAATGATTTTTGTGCCATTGTGTCGACATACCACATGAAGATCAAATTCTCGACCTCAATGGACACAGGGGAACTATTGTGTAACATCAAGAAGGCTTAGAGGTGTTATAATATTTTTATCGAGTTAAGTGAGCAGAAGACTCGACCACAATTGAAGACCTTGGGGGATGTCTCTGTAGCAAAATCTGAAAAGACCTAAGCCAATAAGAAGAGAAAGTTGGAGGATACCCAGGTGGAGCTCATCGAGAAATTTAAAACTATCAAGTTGGAACCAAAAAACCCCAATAGGACAACTTAGACAAATATGAGCACCTACCTAGAATGCTTTATGGTCAATTTCTTGAGAAAAAACATTGATGTCTTTGCCTAGAAAGCATTCAACCTCTAGGGAATCGACCTTAGCATGATTGTGCACTACCTCAATGGCAACCTATTATACAAACCCATCAGATAAAAGATGAGGACATTTAACACCAAGAGGACCCAAATCATCAAGGAGGAAGTTAGGAAACTCCTAGATATAGGTTACATTATAGAAATTCAATATCTTTCTTGGCTTTGGAATGTTGTACTTATCCTAAAAAATAAGGGATAATGATGTATGTGTAATAATTTTACAGATTTGAATAAAACATACCCTAAAAATCCTTACCCCCTACCTCGAATAGATTTATTAGTAGACTCCACTACTGGTTGTGAATTGTTAAGCATGATGGATGCGTTCCAAGACTATTATCAAATATTAATGGCCATCGAGGATAGAGATAAAACTTTTTTTATTGTTCTCAATGGGGTCTATTACTTTTTGGTCATGTCTTTTGGACTGAAAATTGTTGGTCAACTTTATGTTTAAAAATAAAATAGGTAAATCGATAAAAGTGTATATCGATGACATGATTATAAAGATGGAGAAGGCCCAAGACAATTTGCTCGACCTCAATCACACTTTTGCAATTTTGAGAGCATTTGGTCTAAAATTGAATCTGAACAAGTGTACATTCGGGGTTTAATGAGGTAAATTCCTAGGTTACATGGTCAGTCAATGAGGCATTGAGGCCAATCCATAGAAGATTCAAGCCATTCTCGACATCGCTCCTGCTTGAATAGTTAGAGATGTACAACGATTGGTCAAAAGGAATATTGCCTTGGGCAGATTCATCGCAAGGTTGACAGATAAGAGCTTACCTTTCTTCAAAATTTTCAGGAATGCCAAGAAATTGGGTTTCTAATAAAATGAACAGTGTGATCAAGTGCTGGTCGAGTTAAAGCAATATTTGTCCTTACACCATGTGCTGGCAAAACCTGAACTTAGAGAGGTACTTCAGATATATTTGGCAGTTTTGGAGGCGTTGATCAACTCAGTTTTAGTCTCGACCAAAAATGGCAGCCATCAATCAATCTACTATTGTAGTAAATCACTCTAAGGACCAGAGCACAACTATTTAGAGATTGAAAAATTTGCCTTAGCACTAATCATCGCAACTCAAAAATTGCAACTATACTTTCAGTCTCATGAAATGGTAGTGTTGACTAACTAACTGTTGAAGCAAGTATTATCGAAGCTAGATACCTCTGAAAGGTTAACTAAATGGGCTTTTGAATTGGGAGAATTTGACATTACCTTTCAATCGAGGACAACTAAAGTGCAGGTTTTGGTGGACTTTATCGCCGAACGAGTCAACCTATCTAAAAAAATTAATAAAGCCCCTCTCTTTTGGACTTTGTATGTCGATGGATCTTCGACCACATCTAAAGGGGAAATAGGAGTGGCCTTCCACTCTCTAATAATGGAGGAATATGATTTTGTAATAAAATTGGACTATGTAATCACTAATAACGAGGCAAAATATGAGGCCTTCCTTACATGAATAAGGATGGCACTCGATCGGGGTATTGAGCACCTAATGGTGATCACAGACTTATAGCTAGTAATAGAATAGGCTGAGGGAAACTTTGAGGTAAATGATTTAATGATAAGTCAGTACCTAGCCGAGGTTAGAAAATTGTAGCAATTATTCAAAAAGTTTACCTTTAGTTAGGTACCTTAATCTGAGAATGAGTGTGTAGATATCGTGTCCAAATTTGCTAGCTCGACAAGAGGCATAAGAGACTAGATAATAACATTTTTGGTTGCCGATAGGCCATTGATCAGTCCACTCAAGAAAAAGCTAGTATGGAGCATTAAGAAGATAGTCTCTTTATAGTAGGATCCAATCAAACTCTACTTGAGTCAGGCATAGTCCTTGAGAACAAGAATGAGGCTCGATGTCTTCAATGACAAGTCACCAAGTTTGAGCTCAACAAACATGACCAACTGTATAAGAGGTCAATTTTTGGACTGCCCTTGAGATGCTTAGATCCTGACTAGGCTCATGAAGTATTACAGGATATCCATATAAGCATGTGTGGGAATCATTTCGAGGGAAGGTCCCTTGCACATAAAATAATAAGATATGGACACTTTTGGCCAACTTTATTAAAAGAATCTATGGACTTTGCTCGAAGATGGATGTCCTGCAAAGTTTATTCGAACTTGCCATATCAACCTACCGTGCCCATGGTCAATATCTAAATCTCTTAGTTATTTGACCAGTAGGTGATCGATATTTTGGGCTCACTGCTAAAATTAATAGGCCAACAAAAATTTATAATAGTGACGATTGAGTATTTTACCAAATAGGTCGATGTTAAGGATGTTTCAAAGATAATAGATATAGCCATCAAGAGTTTCATTTGAAAAAATATCATCTATTATTTTGGCCTATCTAAGATCCTTATTTTAGATAATGAGACTCAATTCCAGAGCAGAAGTACCAAATGTTGGTGCGAAGCTTTAGGGATCACCCAATACTTTACTTTAGTGGGCAATCCTCAATCTAATGGCCAGACATAGGTGACAAATAGAATGATCCTTGATCATTTAAAAGCTAGGATACATGATACTAGCTCGAGCTGGGTGGATGACCTCCCTAGAGTGTTGTGGGCATACAAAATAACTCCCCAAATAGCTACAGATCATAGCCCTCATAGTTTGGTCTATGGGTCTGAGGTAATTATCCTTTTAAAACTAATACAATATATAGCTCGAGTCATTCACTTCCATCCACTTAGAAACAAATCAAAAAGAAAACTTGACCTTGAAGTCTCTAAAAATGTTAGCAAACTCAACCCGAAATGGGAGGGACCCTATACCATTGTAAAAGTATCAAAGCATAATGCCTATAGACTTGCTAATACGAATTGGGATAAGCTTCCTCGCCCATGGAACACTATCAATTTAAGGAAATTCTATATCTGAAATTATATCGTAATCATTCTCGTATCCTCATATATGAATAAAGTTTCAACAAAACTGCTACCATTTGTTTGTATTGTCACAGTCTCATATATCTTGCACTACTTAAGTACCGAGTTAACCCTGTAGTCGATGAATAAGTAGCATTATGATGCCACTTACATACTAAGCCGACCTTATAGTTGACGAATAAGTATCCTCATTCTATCACTCAATCTCCAAGTTGACCCCATAGTCGATAAGTAAGTAGCTTCATGCTGCCACTCACATATCGAGTCGACCCCACAGTTGATGAATAAACAGCCTCATACTACTACTCAAGCTCCAAGTTGACCCCATAGTCGATGAATAAGCAGCTCCACACTGCTACTAAAATTCTAAGTTAACCCCATAGTCGACAAATAAGTAGCCTCTCATTGCTACTTGAGTATCAAGTCGATCGAGTAGCCGACCCAAAAGTAGTTCCATGCTACCATGGGAAAGTCTCACATCAACCCTATAGTTGACAAAAAAATAGTTGCATGCTGACCATTCAAATTTTGAGTCAAACCTGTAGTTAACGCAAAACCAAAGTTCTAAATTGACCATGTAGTCGACCCCTAATATTTACATGTTATAAACTTAAAAACTTTTTAGCCCAAACTATATAATCAACTAAGTAATCGATTAATAGGTTGACTATAAAATAATGAAAATCAATTATTAAAATAAGCATGCTTTGGTAAGACCATGCATATCTCTCAACACTAGTAAAAAATCGACAATAAAGTTATTGAAGGTTGTGTTAAATTTAACAGAGAACTAACATTGGTTGTCAACTATTCACTCATGCAATCGCGACAGTAAAGTTGCATTCAACAAGAAACACGTGAAATCTACATCACTTGATAACAAAGATGTAAAGAAGATCTTTCATTGAACAAAGTATTTATTACAATCAAATTTCTATTACACAAAAAGAAGAAGAAGAAAGAAGCAAAAATAAAAAAGTGACATCAAATGAGTAGCATAGAAATAGAGCATCAACTCTAGCTTAACCTTATCTGGTCACCCTCCGGCCAGTTTGGATCAGGCTCCAGCAATGTAGACGTAAGTGGCTAAATCACTTGAGATGGTTGAGAAGGCCCCGCAACGTCGCTCATGAAGTTAGTTGAGCGTAGCATGCATTGTGTGATGTCAACCTGCTCCTTCCTCAGCTTGATAGCGAGGTCCTCAGTGAAGGCAAATTTGCTCGCTAACTCATTTGGCTTGGCCTCAACCTCAGTCTATTTTTTTGGGCCTCAGTCATTGGCTCAACAGGGGCATTTGTTGCGGTGTCCTTCTCCCAGCCCCATCGATCCCTACCTTCTCAAATTCAAGATAAGGCTACATATTATCATCAAGAGTAGGACTTATTTTGGTCTTCTCATCAGGCTAAAAAGTGTAGCCTAGGATCTTGAGTTGCTTAACTATCTTATGGAATGCATCGCAAGCATCATTGATCAACATAATTACACTTACATCTTGGAAGGCCGAGCTCAATATGAATTACTCCATCACCTCCCACCACATTGTGGAGAGCTGTCAAGTGAAGGCCTCCCATGCCTCCTTGAATGCATCTATGTGACCAGTTGCTCAACCTGAGGAATACCTCACCTGCAGGTCTAAATGAATTTTCTTCAGTATGAAATCCATCCGACTCCTATTCTCGGTCGCTTGTATGAGCTGTTGATCTTTAGAACTCAGCTGCTCTTTGAGGTCCACCTCATCCTGCATCAGCTAGTCGACCTAAAGTTGAGAAGACTCAAGCTGAACCTTGAGGGTTTCTGCATCTCCTCCCTCTTGCAGCTCCTTTTGATCATTCAGAGCCAGCTCTGCTCGACGGTAAAAGTTGTACCCTAGCTAGCTCACTTGAAATAAAGAACATCAACAAATAATGCAACTTTTTGAAATAAAATTCGATAAGAAATAATCGACCTCACACTTACCAAATTATAGTGGTAGGCTAAAGCTTTAAGTGCTCCAACCTGACTCGACTACATTAATCTTCGTTGGTCCTTGGTTAAGAGCCTAATGACCATCTATTTGAGGGCATTGGGGCCTGCCATCCCTGATTGAATCATGGAGGTCGAATCAGTCACCTCCACAGTAGGGTTAAGCTTGAAGTAGGGCGATTCCAACTAGGGCAGTTGAAATAGTATCCCATTGCCATGCTTTCCAAACAAGTCGTAGCGTGTCACCACTTTCTGCTTCTTCTTATCATCTGCTATCCTCTTCGGTGTTGGACCTTCTTACTCAATTATCTATCTTTTACCCTAACCCGTGAGGCTACTTTAAATGAGCTCCTCTAGTTGAGTGAGTTGAGGTTGGGGCGCTCGTTATGCGATAGGAGCAGTGGTTAATCCGATCAAGGACTAGGTTCCACTGTAGCTGCCTTTTATCGAGCAGCCAATCAACGATGCTCTTCATTTCTTTGAGCTCTTGCTACAGCTTTTGCTCAACTGCGGGCTATTACCTTTTCTCAATCTGCTAACAAAGACAAAACAAAAGCCATCAAAATTGAGCAGAAAGAATAAAATTTAGTGTTAACACAATCAACGAGGATCTTTGCCAAGCTAAACATTTGCTTGTAGGTCGAGCTAGTCCAGCCAACATTAGATACCTCTCTTCGATCAAAATTGATGCCTCCATATGCCCAAATTTGACTAGGTCCCAGATAAAGGTATTGGGCCAACTAAGTGTTTAGTTCCTTGGCATTTCCATATGCCCCCTTTACGATTCTCTTGGAATGTTAAAATCCTTAGGCCCTCGAACATAAAAAAAAATATTTTTTTCACTCCTGGCCATATGAGGAAAATGGAGCTACTATGAACTTTCAATGTGGGCACACCATCAGATAATAGAAGTTAAGCATTTCTGTGCTACCTAACTTTTGAGATATTGGTAAATGAAACAAGTTGGAAAGTTAGCAAAGGAAGCTGGCTAGTCAAACATATGCATCAGCGCAACAAAGCTATAAATGGTGGCGAAATAATTACGAAGAAATTTGGTTATGCAGACCTCGAGGCCTACCAGGAGGTTGACTATAGCTTAGGCTAAAGGAAATCTAAGGTCGCATCTCAATCCCTCCTCGAACACCATTATGCATCCTTAGGAAGTCGATGTATCCTATCCCAAGCCCCAAGCACCAAAAGCTTATACTTATCTGGAATGTAGAACATCTCCCTAATTTGCAATAGGTCAGTGAGGTAAATGAGACTATTTCACTATAATGGTCGAGTGTAAATAATCAGCCCTGCATTGCAAGGGCTTCACTTAGGCCAACCTTAACCCTAGAGATAGCTCTTTCCATGCTCGAGCTACTCGAGGCCGAGCTTTTGCTTGATGAACTATCAAAACTATTTCATGTATGCTTTTAGATGTACTTTCAACCCCAATTTTCTCGAGAACGGTACACCCTTGACTTAGTGTTCTCACTATCTGAAGCACTAGACATTTTTGCAAAGACAAATGAATAAAAGCACAAATAGGTAGAAGAACTTACAGTGGATATCTTGGAAACTCTAAGTGCAGAAGGATTTAGTAAGCTTGGAAAGCAAAAACTCGACCAGAATAAATTTTAGCAAAAGTGTAAAATGGGTATCTCTACCCTCCGTATTAATTGGCATTTGGATGCAAGAACTAAAGCGACAGTAATAATTGCACTGTCACCCCTTGGCACTTTGTATTCTATGATGTAACCAACACATTAAATGCACAAAAATTGTTAACAACCTTGTCGAATATTTGAAAACCTTAATCGAGTATTTAAAAACCCTAGTCGAGAGATTAGAACCTTGGTCAAATAAGCATAATTGCTATAAAACCGTTATAACTGCCATAAAATCATCATAATCACCATAAAGTCATTGTATTCACCATAGTAGTCATTTAGTTATCTACTTCTTGCTCCTACTTATCGGCAAACTCAATAAGGACTGCGAGTGGGAGAGACGCATGATATAGAATAGCCCAATAAGCCCAGTTTAACAAGTTATCAATCTCAGAGAAGGCCCCCAAGCCCACTTAACGTGCATAGCCCAACGTCGCTTCTGGACCCAGCTGGTCGAATCACTTAACCATAGTTGTCTGGTCGAATAGATTGTTCTTGATTCTAACCAACGAGAGGCTTCAAGCTGCTTGATTAGTCAACCATCTCTCTGGTCAACCAACCTATCTATTTGACCATTATCAATCAGAGTACTCACTCTGATGCTGACTCATATCCTTATCGTATTTAATATTTTGACAAGAAGCATACCTCTACATTAATGATGCATGCCACTCAGTACAGTATTTACCATCAATTTTAGTAAAGTTGCGCTTACCCAGAGTACTGTTCACCATAGAAATCAGGAGATGATGCCACTTGGAATAGTATCAAGATTGGAAATAATTAATAACCCCCAAGCAATGATAAGAGCCCTCTACATCTGATAAGGGCATCTTAGATATATTACACACCAGAAGAAGGTTATAAATACCTCACTTCCAGCCACACTCTAGGTAATGCTATAAACACTATACGTTCTTACTTTCTATTTGATTATTTTATCTCAATCAGAACTAACTTGAGTATTGGAGTGCCTTCGCTGGGGGCACCTCAGCTAATTTGAAATTTGCTGCTTGTTGCAAATCTCATATCTCGAACAATATTGTTATTAGATCATTTGACCTCTCTATTCGATCAGCCTAAATACCACTCTATTTACTATAAACAACTTTCAACCTCATCAGAAAGGATTGAGAGCTATGTTTGTTTTATATACATAAAGAAATAGCAAATGGGCAAAAAAGAAAAAAAGTATACAAGCAACCAAGATTGTGCTGCCTATTGCATTTCGGCGAGGAGCAACCAAAGCCTTTAAAATTGCTAGTCCTTTAGTAAAGGTTTTTTAGTTAGTTGATGATGAGAAGAAGCCTCATATAGGTTATATCTATGAGCCTATGTATAGACCAAAATAGGCTATTACAAAGAGTTTTGGTGGTGATGAGGAGAAATATAGATGATATTTTGATATAATTGAAAAGAAGTGGGAAGATTACTTCATCAACCTTTGCATGTAGTTGGCTACTACTTGAACCCAGAGTTCTTGAGAGGTTGGTCATAGATACACGTACCTAAGATATAATTCATGAAGAATTAACATGTTATAAGAATGAGGAATGCCTCTTTGAGTATAATATGGCAAAGAGACAGAGGACTACGACTTCACTAGGTACCATAAATTGAAATTTTGATATATCTTAAAAATTAGAATATGAAATTGTCAAAGTTGCTTTATAATTAATGTGAGGTTTATTCAATTTTTGCAACTGATTGGTGAAGGTCTCATGGAAGTGAGACTCCAAATTTGTAGGGTTCAGCTATTAAAATTCTTAGCCTTACTTGTAGTGCATCTGAGTATGAGAGAAATTAGAGCTTCTTTCGCATATAAGTTTAGTCATATATTATTCTATTTAGTTTAAATTGTAGAAAATAGAAATTCTTTTTTGCGTATACTTATTCATCAAAAGTATATGAAATTGATAGGTCCGTAGCAAAAAGAGAAATAGGTTGGCTCAAGCTAAAATGAATGACTTGGTGTTTGTGAAATAAAATAGAGCACTGAGACGACAATATAAACTCCGTGATGAGATTGATCCTATATCTTTGGAGGATATTGACGATAGTAATGAGTGGTTGGTGGGAGAAGATGATGGAATGAGAGAAACAAATGATGATGAGATGTTTGATGACATGGGAAGATGTTGCTAGAGCTTTTAGAGCTGAAGAGTCATCATATTTTACTAGAGAGAAGAGATCATCCACTTCAAAAGCTCTAAGTTGTGATCCTAGAAAAGAAAGAGGAAAGGTGAAGATAGGTACTTCAAATACGTCTATCAAATGTTTGTGTCTTATTGATGAAGCTAAATATGATGAAGAAGAGTGTGAATCTATTCATGGTGGCCATGAAGATGACAAGTTTGCATTAGATTTGAGTGGGGATGAGGATGACACATGATTATCTATTGTTAATTGACTATAGATTAGTATTTTTATGAGTTATGAATGAATTTTTGAAATGTGAACTTAGATTTTTTTTAACATTATTTATATGTCCATATATTTTTAATCATTTAAAATATGTTTCTTACAATTTTTGTACTATATATTTTTAAAATTTTTTGTACTATATATTTTTTAAAATTGTTGCCTAATTCGTTTTTTCGTCACCTTGCCCCTTGCCCCTTGCCTGCCTCTTATAATAACTATGATCATTATGCATCAATATGACTTTGACTTTCTCATCTATCATCCCTTGATTGCCCATCTTATCAATGCCATGAACACTAATTTGGCCCACGTTAATTCCCCTTGGTACAAGTAGGGCTTTGCTAGTCTAATATCCTATTCGCTTACATTGAAGTTGTTACTACAAAAACAATACAAAATTCTTATCTAAAAAGTAAAAAAGTGGCAAATTATATTTTGAATCACATTTCCCAAAGTTATAGTTCGGCATACACAATGTTTGTAGCCCTATCTTGAAAGAACATAGAGACCTAAAAAATTTTCTTGAACATTTAAGATACCTATTTCTCAATTTTTTGACACATATGCTATATATGAGAGCTAATAGAAAAGTTAGTGTAATGTAGAGTTCACAGTCCCCACACAATTATAATGATGTAGGAGTTAATCCTTTTCTCTCTAGGAATTTATATTTTTCCCTCTAGGAGTTTATTTGTCTCCCCTCTACGATTTTATCTTTTTTTTCCCATACGAATTTACCTCTGTTCTCTCTAAGTGCATCATTTATATTAGGCATTACTAATATTTAGTAAAATTTACATACTTAAAATCTTAAATGAAAACTTAAATAGTGCATGTAGGTTCTTATGAAAGCACTATAATCTTTGTGTTGTTATCATTATCTTATCATCTATTATTCATCTTTAAGTTGTTTAGTAGTTTTACTAGAATCATGAGTTCCCGCTTTGATTGGTCAAAATATATACAAACTACTTTCTACATGAAGACCTAATGTTAGCGTAATAAATTAATGATAAATGTCTTAATTTTGTTGCATTTACAAACTTTTATAAAGTTTAATTAAAGAAGAATTTGCTTATCTTCCTACTACTTTTCTTAAATAATCTACAAACTATGTGGCTTGCTTAATTGCGAGGACTTTAGGTTTTATGTCTAATCATGAGGTTTGGATTACTGATCCATCCCCATTCATTGTAGGAGCTATTAGTTGCGATCATTGATTTATAAAATCAATTTTATTAAAAAATAAAAAATAAAAGTGAGTATCTATATCAATTTTTGAAGAATGTGAATATCAACTCCCATAATTTACGTATAAAGTAGTACATAAAATAATATAATTTTTAATATTTTTAAATTAATTTGTATAAATTACATAAAGTAAAAGAGCTAAAAAAGGACACTTGACTATTTGGTTCAATATATAGGACCTTGATCAAAAGGTTCTATATATAGAATCAAATTGGTACAGGGGTCTTTTATTTCATATTTATTTCATTGTTTATTTAATTATAATATATGTATATATATACATTTATGTGTGCGTGAAGTTTATTTAATTAACAATCAATTATTTTTTTAAAGACTATTTAATATATTTAGTATATATACACTAAATAGAAATATAAAATAAAATATGTATCGAAATAAAGATCTGAATTCGGGATGAAGCTCTCGAAATGCCATAGTGATACTATATAAGAAATAACGTCACTTCTAATATAGGAGATGAAATGCTCTAAGAAATAATTCACATGGTGTGATACTCACATGGGATATTCACATTGACAATTCTCCTTTCTATTCTTCAAATTGAGAGGATGTTTGGGTGAGTTTATAAGATGTTTGAAAACTTATAAGATGTTAGAAATTATTCAATAAAGTTTTTCATAAAAGAGCTTATAAGATCATGACATAAGATGTTATAATCTTATAAGCTCTTTTATAAAAAGTAAGGAGATCCTCACTGATTTTCAAGACCTCAATAATCTTTTTTAATTCCAACCATTTTAATTACAAAATTATTACTAATGACATTTTATATGCTCTAATATTTTATTTTATTCCAACAATTTAATTAGGGGCATAAATGGTTGGGTCGAGCCGAGAAAAGTCGAGATGAGCCTGAATCTAGTAGACGTAAGCTGACTATCGTCTATTAACTTGTGGGCTTAGGTTTAGGCTCGTGTTTGGTTGAACCTAAATAGTTAAGCTTGAGCTTGCCTTATGGAATAGACAAAAGTTCAAATTTGACTCGATAAGGCTCACCATAGAGAAGCGAAAAAGGTTTAATTTGTATAAGTTTGGATGAGCACATATAGACTCTAATTAGCTTGAACTCATTTAAGTTCAAAATAAAATTATAATTATAAATTCATAACCCACACAACAAACAACATCATAAAAGTATAGTCTAGTCATCATATTTCATGTCACATTCTCTCCAATCAAAATATTGATTTGACAATGCTAAAAGACTGTTAAAGCAACCCTCATGGATTATCATCATTGTAATCATCATTATTATTTAGGCCTTATTATGCAGGTTTGGACAATATATATAAGCTCATTTAAGTTCGCAAG
The DNA here is from genome assembly GCA_014898725.1 of Jacaranda copaia. Lineage (NCBI taxonomy): Eukaryota > Viridiplantae > Streptophyta > Magnoliopsida > Lamiales > Bignoniaceae > Jacaranda > Jacaranda copaia. Next base: position 1,382,982 of record JACGDI010005492.1, on the reverse strand, counting down.
CTTTTTGAATCGAATATTGTTAAGCTCAATTCAACTTGGGTGTCTGGCGAGCTTGGACTCAAAAAGTTCAATCCAAATTTGAGCCTTTATCGAGTTGATTTTGTACCATTTTAGAATCGTCTAATCTTATTTACACCCCTAAGTTTAACACTTATTTCAAGAATAAAATTTAGCATTCTATAAATTTAAAAAATATTTTATAAAATGTAGAATTTTATAAAGTCTTCTAAATAAATTTTGCATAACACCCTCTAAATCATAATCAATTGAGATCGACTTGTAAGCAAATTAACTATGACGGGTTGGTCAAGATTCACGTGGGAGAATCTATATCTAATATGCAGAACACAACAAAATTTCAAGTAGGGATTCATGTTATAGAGCACATCAGGTATGTACTGTCGGTCAAGAGTTGATAGACACTAAAGAGGGACTTTTGGCCTAGACCTTGAGCAGAATTCAAGTTGCAAGCTTCTTCTGAAGCTTACTTTGGATCCACTCTATGCAAAAGCTGGATGGCTTTGTAGAGCGTATGGAAAATTGTTCAAGAAAAGTGTTTTGCTCTGGCCTCACTTTCTCCTTGATTGTTTTTAACAACATAAGCAAGAAAGAAACCTTTTTGCTTCTTTTGCGGACATTGGTCATACCATAGACCACAATTTAATTATGCTTGGGTAGTTTTTTTGAGCTAGAAAGCAAGTTTAGTAAGGATCTAACCATCCAAAAATTTCATGTTATTTTATCATGTGGATTGTGATTGTTTAAAAAAATAGAAAAATATTGTAAAATAAAATATTAATGATATTATACATAATCTAATTATTCATTTAAATATCATATCATGAAAAAGAAAAAGCAGGAAAACATAACGGCCAGATCAGGGTGGCCCCTATCTATGACTGAATTTGAATTCCGCTTGGGATTTGGGAATATATAAAATAAAAATCACCGGAAATCCATCCAACCCTGACCCAATCAATGCCCAGTAGAGTTGTCAAAGCACTAAAATCAAGAAAAGGGGGGCACAATATCCTTGATTATGGGCAGAATATTTTTCCTATTATGAGTTTATCCCCGCAAATGTGCAAATTGCAATTGAGACGACAGGAAGCGCAAACACAGCCCTCACACTTTTTCCATTCCCATTTCCTTTGTACCAAAATCACATGCTTCCGACATCCATCGTACTATCTATTCGCTCACTCCTTGTGTAACTGAAACTTGGAGAAAAATTATGTATATTTTCTAGGTTTCTTGTTTAAGACTATTGCCTTCACATAGTTTCTTCATTTTTCAAATAACAGTTTTATTCACGCAAAATTTTATGATTATTAATCAATTAACAACTATTTATAATAGTTAAGAGTAACATTAATTCGTTAAATAAAAATTGCTTTTTGAATACTACTGCAAATATAAAATTCAACTCCATGTTATATTCTAGTCAATATGATTTATATTAGTTTCTTTAGATAATTAAGTTCAAATTAACAATTTTGAAATTTCAATATTTTCCCAAATATTTTGTATTCAAGGATGAAATTATAAAATAAATCATGATTTGTTAGTTTGAGGAGATAAAAATGTATATTTTCATAATTTAAGTAGGCAAAATCACGTGCATATTTTTACTATTAATAAAGTACAATGGACTTAGTGGTGTGTTTTTAAATGATAAAATTAAAATAGTTTTAATTTTTATTTTATATTCTCATAACTATATAAGTAACTGTTAATTAATTTATCCTGCTGCTATCCTTTTACTACTTCCACTTCATAATCTTGCTTTGTGAGGGAAAGATATTTAGAGAAAGGTGTTACGCAAAGTTCATATTGTTAGCCCCGTGAGTGGTTGGATGCCATTGGCATGTTGGCCTTAGCATGCCAATGAGCAAGATAGCTGGTTTGGTGCGGCACAACTATGGCCAAAGTGTGGGTTTTGCGGGCATCGATTGGCTGACTTGCTTTATTGCTTAAGAATTTTGCATGACGGGCTGGGTGTCATGTGGACTGTCGGTTAGTTGGCTAAGTGTTGCAGACAAGTGTTGGGAACTCGCACACACTTTGCGCAAGGCAGTATTGGGCATCCGGGTATGTTAGCGAGGCCCGCACCCAAGCTGGCAACAGGTTGCGGCGCGCACGTGCACTACAAGTTTCGTATGGGCTAACTCAATGACACAACTGGATGATGGGGCATCTAGCTGGCATGCTAAATCATGATTGTGGCACACTCTGGCATGAATCTCACATGGAGGGCGATTACCAAAAGTAGTTTGTGGACTAGTGGATGGCGGTTGCAAAGCAGTTACCGAGAGAAGCTAGCTTTTGCATGAATAACTATTAGGACACTAGGTTAATTGTTGTTGGTCCAACTCTGCCTAGTAGTTGGGGTTTTCAACTGCACCATTTTGACTTGTATAGGCCTAGGCCTCACAAAACGAATGTGTGTGAAGGCAGTGGCGATTTTTCTTGTATTGTTTCTTGGTGAATAATATAAGGTTGGATTTTCTCATATATACTGTGTTCATTATCTTGTTGTTGCTTGATTAAATTGCTTGATTTGTGCATTGGCTTACTACACTCAAACAGTGAATCGATTATCGTTGGTTGGCTGCTAATTGTTAGGGCAATTAGGCTAGCACAATGAGCTGAATTAGGTGGAATAAATCCTAACAGAAGTCACCCCTGTGAAAAGTGGTACTATAGCTCAATTTCAGGTTTTCATTGTGGGCATTGTGAGTCATGATGAATTAATTGCGAGATAGTGTTCTTGATCTTGAGATAAGGATGGAATAAGTGGAAAAGTTCCTTGGACATCCCTCAGATGAATAGATCGATGCTTTATTTTTGCAGATTTAAGGTTTGTATTAGGTAATTGAGGATCAATAGAGATTTGTTAAGGAGCGGTTGATCATTATTGGGGAAGTTGTTGAAATGTTTGAAACATAGATAGACACCATTAAAATTGAGATTAGCGTTCTAAAGACGGCAATCAGTTCCAGATTTGGAAAATAATGCTTCTCTTCATCTAAAGTGAAAGTTCTCAAACCCAAACCCTTTGGCGGTGCAAGAAGTGCCAAAGAATTGGAGAACTTTTTATGGGATATGGAGACCTATTTTCAGGCTACTAAGGTCCCAAAAAGTGATAAGGTTTCGATCACTAGCATGCAATTAGCTGGTAATGTGAAACTTTACTAGCGTACTCATCTTTCTAATGATGCTACCGCAAGCAGAGGCATGATTGATACATGGGATATTTTGAAAAAAGAGCTGAAGGATTAGTTTTTGCCCCTTAACACTTTCGGGTTGGTAAATGAGTCATTAAAAAATTGAAACATACGGGAACAATGTAAGATTACATTAAGGAATTTAGTTCCTTGATGCTAGATGTCAAGGACATGTTGGAGAAAGATAAGCTATTCGATTTCATGTTAGGATTGAAAACTTGGGCCCAAGTTGAGATTTAAAGACAAGGTGTCAAGGATTTACCATTCGCAATTACTGTCATCGATCAATTACTTGACTTTTAAGTTGTGGGTACGCTTGGCCCTGATCAAAAGAAGAAGAAGTCCGGGAAGAAAAAAGGAAAATTGGCAAGTTCATGAAGGATGGAAAATTCAAGAAACAAAAAACCTAAAAGGTGTCGATGAAAATGAAAGAGTCCTAGTCGGTTGTGGACAAGACAAATAATGATTGCTATATCTGTAATAGGGACCATTAAATGAGGGATTATCCCAAGAGAAGCAAGTTGAACACACTTATTGTTGAGAAGAAGAAAACTAAGAAAGATAATAGTACATCTCGGGTGAATTCCTTGCAATTGCTAAGTGCAATTCAAGAAAGGCTTCCTCCTAAATAAGGTCTTATGTATGTTAAAGTTGTGGTGAATGGCAAGGAGGCAATGGCCATAATAAACTCAGGGGCCACTCATAACTTTATCTCAGAAGAAAAAGTTTAGAAATTGGGCTTACGGCTTATGCCCTATAGTAGTTGGATTAAAGTTGTGAATTCAGTCACTAAACTGATCAAGGGTATTGCTAACATTGATCTGACGATGGATTCTTAGCATGGACAGTGCAGCTTAATGGTTGTTCTCCTTGATGACTTTGATATCATCCTTGGAACTGAATTCTTGGTGGCAGTGAAGGCAGCTATGAACATTGGGGTGGATTATTAATTCTAGATGAGGGCTGCCCCTTTTTTGTACTTGGGACGTACATTGTTGAGCCAAAATTGGGTGAGCAATAGAATGAACAAAAGTCAGGTTTAATTTCAAACACACAGATGAAAGTAGGGTTAAGGCATGGAGAGATGACTTATGTAGCTATGTTGGTAGAGTTAAAGCCGAGGATAGTTCAGGAGATGCCTGAGTCAGTAGAAAAAGTGTTGGAGGAGTTCGCAGATGTGATGCGACCTGAACTGCTTAAGAAATTGCCATCGAGGTGGGCTATTGATCATAAGATTGAGCATGACCCAGGTCTCTTACCCCCTGCCAGAGCTCCTTATTGGATGAGCCCTATAGAATTGACGAAATTGAGAAAGCAGTTGAATGAGTTGCTGGAAGCTAGACTGATTCAACTTTCCGAAGCCCCTTGCAGTTCCCCAGTGCTATTCTAGAAAAAATAGGATGGCTCGTTACGGATGTGGGTGGATTATCAGGCATTGAATAAGGTAATGGTGGAAAATAAGTATCCTATTCCTAATATCTTGGATTTGTTTGACAGGCTGACGAGGTTTAAGTACTATACCAAGATTGACTTAAAGTCAAGCTGTTGGTAATTGTGTAAAGCTATCAGTGATGAGGGAAAAACTACTTGTATGCTGAGGTATGATTCCTATAAATTTTTGGTGATGCAATTTGGCTTAACCAATACCCCTGCCACTTTTTGTAATTTGATGAACGATGTATTTTATAAGTACTTGGACCGATTTGTGGTGGTATATTTGGATGATATCATTATATATTCTAAGTCCTTTGATGATGACTTGTGGCATTTGAGACTTGTGTTTCAAAAATTGTAGGAGTTCCAACTCTACGTAAAGAAGAAAAAGTGTGATTTCTATCGGGAGGAAATGACATTTCTTAGACATATTATTAGTCAATGAAAAATTAAGATGGATGGGAGAAAGGTGCAGGTAGTGGTGGACTGGCCTGCCCCACCTAAGATGATTGAGTTACGCTCATTTCTGGAAATGGCAAACCATTATAGATGATTTATCAGAGACTACTCTATGATGGTTAGACCTTTGATGGATTTGATGAGAAAGGATCAATCATGGGACTCGGATGTTGCATGTGAAAATAATTTTCAATAAGCAAAGCAGGCTATTGCATCTGAACTAATACTAAAACTACCTGAATTTGACTAACCATTTTTTACGTAGGTAGATGCCTCGAATTATGCAGTGGGTGGTGTCTTAGTGAAAGAGAAACATCCAACTGCATTTGAGAGCCATAAATTACATAGGGCAGAGTTGCGGTATAGTACCCATGAGAAAGAGATGGTAGCGATGATTCACTATCTTGATGCTTGGAGATACTATTTGTTAGGAACAAAGTTCACCGTTATGAACGATAATATGGCGAACATATATTTTTAGACTTAAAAATGTTGACCCTAAAGCAGGCTCATTGGCAAGAGTTTCTTAAGGAATTTGATTTCAATTAGGTGTACAAACTGGGCAAACACAATGAGATCGCTGATGTTCTTAGTTAAAAAAGGTTTGAAAACTTTGTGGCTGCCATAACAGTAGTTGAAACGGATCTCCTAGAATGGATTTGGGAGGCATCCTAGACAGACTCAGTATATAAGAAACTTACTAAACTTGTGGAAATTGACGAGATTCAAAAGTATTAGATATAAGATGAATTATTATATGCCAAGGGTGGCCGAGCTTATGTACTTAGTAGACCCTTGAGAAGGGCGATTTTGAGGGAAATGCATGATCTAGAATGGGCAAGTCATCTTGGAATTGACAAAATGCTGGCTTTGTTGTCATGTTGATATTATTGGCCTAAGATTGAAGATGATGTTGAGGCTTATGTGAAGACTTGCTTATTTTGCCAGCTAGACAAGTCAAAAACAAGAATGCAAGCTAGATTGCTCCAATCATTACCCATATTGAAAAGGCCATGGCAGTGTGTCTCCATAGACTTTATCATTAGTTTCTTTAAGGTGAAAGGTATGGCTTTTGTTTTCATTATCATTGATAGATTTTTAAAATTTAGAATTTTCATTTCTACTCCTAATGCTTGTCTAACTGAGATTGCTACTGATTTGTTTTTTAGGCATGTAGTGAAATATTTTAGGATACATGAAGACATTGTGAGTGATCAGGACATTCACTTTACTGGCTTATTCTGGACTTGTTGTTTAACTTGATAGGGACTACGTTGAAATTTTCCACAGCAAACCAACCACAAATCAATGGTCAGACAGAGAGGATGAATGCATTGTTGGAAGAGTATTTGAGGTACTATATTTCAGTGAGCTAAAAAAATTGGGTAGATTTACTTGATGCGGCCTAGGTTTGCGATAACTTGCACTGATCGTCAGCTACTAGCTTGAGCCCATTTGAATTGGTTTATGGCCAACAACCCCTATCTCCTCATGAAATTGCTTGGCAAAGGATAGGAGACAAGTGCTCTATAGCTTATTAGTTTGCTAGGATAAGGCAAAAGTTGTTGGATGGAGCCCGAGACAGTTTGCATAAGGCACAATATAGAATGAAAAAATATACTGATATGGGTAGATGGGATGTTCAGTACAGTATAGGGGAGATGGTGCTTTTGAAGCTGACTCCATAGATTTGGAAAAAGATAAGCTCAAAGACAGTACATTGCAATTTAGTGCCGAAGTATGATGGTCCATTTGAGATTGTCAAAAAGGTTGGTAATGTGGCATACCGATTGAAGCTGCCAAATTGTTTGAAAATACAACCTACTTTTCATGTGAGTTTTCTAAAAAAATATTTACATGATGGGGATGCTACTTAAGTACAGCCAAGTGTGCTTTGCATGTTATTCGCCAATAGTATGATAAGCAAGTTTAGTGCGTGTTGGATCATCGAACAAAGGGACAGAGTAAGAAAAATAGTCAAACAGATTACCTTGTTCAATGGAAAGAGAAGTCTAAGGTTGATTCAACTTGGGAAAAGAGTGTGGATCTTTAGCAGTTTGAGGATTTGATTAAGGAATATTGACGGGCAAAGAGAACACCATCTCCGACAAAGATATCGGGTTCTTCCAATGAGGGTGGTCTATTAGCCCTGTGAGTGGTTGGATGCCATTGGCATGGTGGCCTTAGCATGCCAACAAGCAAGAGTGCCGGCTTGGTGCGGCACAACTATAGCTAAAGTGTGGGTTTTGCAGGCATCGATTGGCTGGCTTTCTTTGTTGCCTAAGAATTTTGCATGATGGGCTAAGCATCATGGGGATTGTCGGATAGTTGGCTAAGTATTGTGCACAAGTGCTGGAAACTCGCACACACTTTTGTACAGGGTAGTTTTGGGCATCCGAGCACGCGAACGAGGCACGTGCTTAGGCTCGCAACAAGTTATGGCACGTATGTGCATAATAATTTTGTGTTGGCTAACTCGATGATGCAGTTGGATAATAGGGCATCTAGCTGGCACGCCAGATCATGATCACGGCACACTTTGGCATGAATCCTACATAAAGGGCGGTTACCAAAAGTAGTTTGTGGACTAGTGGGTGGCAGTTGTAAAGTAGTTACCGGGAGGAGCTAGTTCTTGCAGGAATAATTGTTAGGACACTAGGCGAATTGTTGTTGGTCTAACTCAGCCTAGCAATTGGGGTTGTCAACTGCACCATTTTGACTTGTATAGGCCCAAACCTCACAAAACGAATGTGTGTAAAGGCAGTAGCGATTTTCCTTGTATTGTTACTTGGTGAATAATATAAGGTTGGGTTTTTCCGTATATACAATGTTCATTATCTTGCTACTGCTTGATTAAATTGCTTGATTTGTGTATTGGCTTACTACACTCAAACAGTGAATTGATTATTGTTGGTTGGCTACTAATTGTTGGGGTAATTAGGCCAGCACAGTTAGCTGAATTAGGCGAAACAAACCCTAATAGAAGTCACCCCTGTAACACATATCCATATGAAAATGCTTCTGATTGAGATAATAGATGAATATTTATAGACAATTTAAAAATTATATTAAATTTTATATATATATATATATTACCTTATAAATGTGCATACATCTAAACACTATATTTTAATTGCTGTTGTGGTTTAAAAGATAGTAAAGTAAACTAAAATTATAAAAGACAAGAAAGGAAAGGAAAAGTAAAAAAAGGCGTGTTGGGTGAGCAACTTGGCAAGGGTTGGGGGCAATATATGGGCATGGTTGACAAGAAAATTGGTGCGGTTAAAGGAGCACGCTCGCTCTTACCCTCCGAAGAATAGCCTATGTTGGCAGGGCATGGATGGGGTCAGGGGAGTGTCGAACAAGGCTAGTGAGCCACGTAAGTGGGTGGTTATTACTATTATTCTTCTTCATCTTTTACCGAATTATAGATGCTTGATGATATATAATTAATTATTTTCTATAGAATTAGATAAATGTTTACATATGGAGTTCAATTTCAGCATCAATGTTTTGAAAAATTAATAAATATGGAATATTCACTAACATTTTCATCATAAACTCATTGAAATCAAAATAAAATGAAAAGACATAAAATATAGCTCAAAAGCAATGGCGTCCAATTGAGACAGAACTGATTAGGAGTACCATCCATCCTTCCAGCTAAAGAAAGCAACAAAGAGAAACACAAGGATATTTTTTTTTCTCATTTTGCTTAAAGGTAGCAAACAAATTTCTCAAAAATCAAAATTGTCACTGCGACTGCTAAACTCTATGATTTTTCATATACCAACATCTTTGGTGCTACCAAAGTTTTTTTTGGGCTCTCTACCTTCTGTCACTTCCACAACATATATACACCTTCATCATTACAAAAGGATAGAATCAAATGATTCTTCCTCAAATTTCTTTCACACTACATCTGTTTATTTTGAAAAGATTTTTTTTTTTTTTGGCTTAAATAGTTTGTTCTTATCTTGCTTTTATTGCCTTCAACTTTCCTTAATTCATACTTGAAACAAGAGCCTAATAAATATAGTTTATATTGCACTTTGATTAAAAAATTTAATTAGAAAAATTCATGAATTAATCTTTTAAAAGAATTTTAAATTAGGTGAGTTTCAAATCCATCAAAATATTTAAAAATTAAATTAGATTAAAAATTTAAGATTGGTAATATCTAAAAGTTCTTTGATTTATATTATTATAGATGTAACATTCTTAGCTTTCAAAATCTCCAATCCAAGCATTATGTTGCAAATATAAGGTGATGGTGCCTTGTTTATCTTGTCATGCTTTATTCTTTTCCTATATTTGTCATTACCAATTTAAAGGGTTTTTCTATTGCTTATCCAAATTAAAGTACTTAAGGCATAAAATTTGTATTTCCTTACCGTTACTTGTCCACTTTAATATGCATCCATCTAAAGGTGAGGCCAACAACTTTTTCCTCTTCCCTGTACTCTAATAGTGAAACTGGTGTCATTTCAACAAATTCCTTCGATGCTAAACATCTTTGAAGGAAAAAAAATTAAAAGTACATGATTTGATCATCACCTCTATATTTCAGTCATAATTTAGTCCAAAAACTTGACCTAACTCATAGTATAAAGAATTAGAAATATTAGAAGGTAACTCAATAAATAATTTTCAATGCTCAAATTAGAATTAAAATATATCAAAATAGTAAAGATCTCGAATGGAAATTATGTAAAATAAATTAAGTTGGTTTTTTTTCACATACTTGTACACTATTTTATGTTACATCCTCGTATGTTCTAGCATATTTTGGTAAGGATACCTTGTTACTCTCCTTAATATAAAGCCTTTCTAGGACCTTTTGGGATTTTCCTTGATTCCAATAAGTTTCTTTTCAATTTTTTTGTTCAACTCAAATGTTTTAACATTACTAAGCATATTTACTTTGATTTAGATTGAAATTTTTTTTATTAACTCAATCTTAAAATTTTGAACAACTTAAAGTTTTTGGATGCTCTGCATCAATAATTATTGGATGGTGGCAACACAGTTGTGCAGCTTGAGCTTGAAGAGAAAATGATGGTATTGATTGTAAATTACTGAGTATAGTGTATATATATACAAGGCATAGTAAATGCTAATTGACTAAGCTAACCTGCAACTAATTCTACTAATTAATTCTATTAACTAACCCTAACAAGTAGTCAACAAACCAATTAATGCTATTATAGTTAAAAATCCTCTCACTACATACAAGAATAAAAGCTAAATTTTACAAAAAGAAAGGTTGATTATGTTCCAATGCCTTTCCTCAAGATGGACGGTGTGGATTTTGCATGGATGTCTTGGAGAGGAGTAAGTGAAGACTGGTGGCAGATAGTGCTTGATGAATAGGTCAGCTAGCTATTGATTGGACTGGACTAGAGAGAACTTAACTACGCTATTGTTGACCTTTTTTAGGACAAAATGGCAGTCCACTTCTATGTGTTGACTCCCTCATAGAAAGCCAAAGCATGATACTTGGTCTCTGCTAATGAATGGACATCGGTAGATTATTTCTTGGATTTCCATGAAATGAGAAAAGCTCTTAAGAAGATACACAATCCAATGGTAGATTTGTGTGTGGATCAATAGGAGGCGAATTAGCATTAGAAATACAGAAAGTTGAAGTTTGGAGTTGGAGCTAAAGAAATTACCTTGTTCGAGGGTTTCCTTGAGATACCTAAGCACATGATGGGCAACTTGGAGATGTGGAGTATGAGGGTTAGCCATAAACTGACTGAGTTTGTGTATGGTAAAGTTGATGTCTAGCCTGGAGAGTGTTAAGTACAAAAGCTTGCCTACTAACCTTTGATACTGGAAAGGATTTGGTAAGGGAAGGCCATCATTCGAACTTAGTCTAATGTTGGGGTTTAGAGGTACTGTAGCAAGTTTAGCAGTTAAGGTGCCGATTTCTTCAAGGATCTGAAGTGTATAGTTTTGCTGAGAAACCTGACAATCTTGAAACCGAGAAAATATTTCAAAGCCCTAAGATCTTTGAGTTTGAAATATTAGTGAAGCGGTGTCTTAGTGATAGTGATAGTATTTTGTGAAGGGCTAGCAAGAATGATGTCATCAACATATACTAGAAGTATAATGAATAAGTCACTTTAGCCATGAGTAAAGTGATTGTGATCTACTTGTGATTGGTGAAAATTGAGCTAGAAAAGTGTGTTGGATAGTTTAGAATACCATTATTAGGAGGCCTATTGAAGCTTGTAAATTGATTTGTATAACCTATAGATGAGTTGGATGGTTATGAATGCTATGTTGTATTTGGTATGTATCTTGGAGATAAGCCCAAATAGACCTTCTCAAAGAGGTCTCCATTAGGAAATGTATTATCAACATCAAGCTACACTAATGACTAATTACGAATAGCTACAAGTGAGAGTAGAAGCTTAACTGTGGTGATTTTTCAATGAGTAAAAATGTGTTCAAGAAGTCTACATCTTCTTGTTATGTGAAACCCTTAGCATCAAGCTTGGCTTTATGTTGTTGTATCTCACTATTGGCATTGAATTTCAACTCACAAACTTGCCTGCAACGAATTGTATTCTTACCTAGGGAAAGAGGTACTACTTCCCATATGTTATTTGAGATGAGGGCATCAGGCTTAATTTGCATGGCTGTACACCATTTAGGAATGTTAGCTGTTTGCTTATATGTTTGTGGTTCAGTATGGGCGGATATATTGTAAAGTAGGTGTTTATAGGATGGTGAGAATAGTTTGTATGATAAGTAGTGAGAAATAGGATAATGTAGTTGTTCGAGGGAGAAGAGGAATACAAAAGATGATAATGATAATCTTTGAGATAAGAGAGCAGTTTAGTTTGCCTAGTGGATTTTTTTATAGAGGAGCATGACTCGAATAAGAGAAATCATAATCAGTGTGAAAGGTTGGGAAAGGTAAGGTTGACTAATCAATAGGATGGATAGGGAAGTGATAGGAGTTCACAGGTTTTTAAAGAATGATGAGCTGGAAAGCGTTAGGTATGGTATTATTGTGAGATATATGCTGGAAAAGAAAGACGCCTTCATGGAAATTGACATGGCAAGATATGATAACAATTTTATTTACTAGGTCATAGAGTTATATCCTTTTGTGGTAGTAGATAACCAAGGAGGATGCAAAGAGTTGCACTTTTATATTTTAAATGAATTTTAAATTCACTGCAACAACTCAAACTCAAATTTTAAAATTACCCAAATAAGCTCAATGGAGCTAGCTATTTGTTTTGGACTTAAAATCCTTAACTTGAAAGTATGCATCCACTTGTAACCTAACTTACATAATCATTTACTAATGGTTGAGTACTGCCATCTTCATTTGTGGCAATATAAGAGTTAAGCAAAGTGAATGTTAAAGAAGCAAGTCAATGAGTTCACATAAAATTCAAATTCATACTTGGCTTATATATGGTGAATTTTGGAATTATAAGCAGATTTTAGAAAGGACCTTGATAACCTTTTGAAATGACAATCTAATAGATTTAATGGATTCAATTGATTGTAGGGTCTCAAGTTCAAAATGAAATGAAATGAACCATGAGTTCATAAAAATCTTGACGAATTTGATCCCAAAATTTAAGAAACCCAATCTATACAATCAATTATACATTAATTAAAATTTAAAAAAGAAAAGAAAAGAAAAGAAAAAGATGCATGAACAAACATAAAGAAAAATTTATTGATCAAGTGAAGTAGGTAATTGTAACATTAAATATCATATGTCTATTATTAAAGATTTTTAACTCCACGTTAAGAAAAGAAAAGAAGAATATTGATTGTTTTCAATTATTCATGCATTATGACCAAGTAGTAGATCCAGTCATATCGTGGAGAGCGCTAGGACCCAATTGATTGACGATCTACCATCTATCTACCTTACTAAATTTCATCAATTTGACACAAACCTCTCTTTCTAACTTATTAATAATTTTGTTATTTGTTAATTGGTTGGATGCCCCAACTCTCACATTGCCAACTGAGTAATTAACAACCATCAATTCAATTGGATATTAAGAAAATGCATATAGAAAATGCAAAAGAATTTATAATGTTAGAATTTTATGCTACTCATGGCATTCTTCATCAATTGTCATGCATAAAAACTCCCTAACAAAATGCCGCCATTGAAAGAAAACATAAACATTTGCTAAATATTGCTTGAGCTCGATATTTCCAATCACATACTCCTTTTTCCTTTTGGAGTGAATACATTCTAAGAGCTATATATCTTATCAATTGCACTCATTCATAGGGATGGTAATGGGGCAAGACAAAATTTGAACCCGAGGTCAACCCGTCCCAAATGGGATGGGTTTGGGGTACTTAACGGGGTATGGGGTGGGATTTTTCAAACCTGAATTATTTGGGGTGGGGCGTGGAGTTTACCCTCCCCGCCTCGCCACCCCACCCTAATATTATATATATAATAATACATATTACATATAATTTATATTATATTTTTCTAATTAAAATAATGACCAAATAGAAATGTTTAGGGATATTTATGCATGCATATCAAGGTTGTTTTGGCAATAATTTGATTACCAATGTGAGATTCTATTTCTCATTTAATGTAGTATATAGATTTTGTACTATGTTGATATTTAATGAGCAACAGGCTCTTAATTTTGTCCATTTGTTCACATTATCAAGATATAATGTTAATAGGATGGTGCTTTCAATTAATTGCATTGTCATATATCCATCGACGAATTTGGTAATGCTCTTTCAATTTCATTTCTCCAAACGTGGATAAATAAATTTAAATTTGGATACATTTTTTTTAGGTTGGTGGGTGATGTGTGGGGTGGGGCAGGATATGAGGCGAGCCTAACCCGTCCCACTGGCATCCCTACTTCTTCACACCTACTTTATCACAAGTCTCCTTTTGAATGACTTCATTCCTCTAAGCCAAATTACTCATATAGGGCTCATGGTCGAATTGAAGAGGTTGCTGAGGAGCATGGGTAGCTAAAATATTGATGAGTTGACTACATTGTGTTGGATATAAAGTTTGAAAGAAGTTGCCAACATTATATAATTATTTATGGTTAGATACTTGATTTATTGATGTGTTGAGAGGAAGTTGAGAAATGCATTGAGATGGAATATGTGTTTGAGGAACATATTGATATCTTGGCTTGAATTTCAACCTCGGTGGATGGTTGTGTAACTTATGGCAAGTATCAACTGTGTGAATGTAATACAACAATAAGTGTAAATGGCCTATCTTTCCTTGGTGCATTGTAATCAGATGGATTTTGTGATTTCATGCCGAATTTTGGTGCAAACTTTGTGGAATTAGAATGGAAGGCATAAGCAATGTTACCGACTGGATCAGAAACTAGAGGTAGAGTTATGTTTCTCTATTGTTCTTCAATTGAAACTAAAGAAAACACTTTGCTTATAATAGGTAATGGTTCCATAAGGAGAATTTAACTTTGAATCACGGAGAAGTTGTCATTTAGTCCCATTACAAAGGTCAACATGTACTTGCGTTGGTGATGATCTGTGAGATCATGGGCGTTGCTATAGGTGTAATGATTGCATAAACATGTTGGTTGGAAATTGATGTATTTCTCCAATTGTGTCTTCAATTCTGTAAAGTATACAATTATAGAATTGTTACCTTGTGCATGAGTGGTGATTTCCTGATGTAATTGGTATAGCCTTTGCCTTATGCTTCGCTCAAATTGGTGTCTGAAGTTGATCCATATGTCTTGCGTAGAATCGGAATATGTCATGCTTATAGAGATTTCTTTTGACAAAATTGAGCAACTAAGATATCACTATTTTGTTGATCCTTACCCAGGCATTCAATAGATTTAGATCATCATCAATAGTATGTTTGCGGATTGATCCATTTGTAAAACCAAGTTTATTCTTAATGGAGAGCCCAATTGTTATTGCATGGCTCCACAAGGCATAATTCTTGCTGGTTAATGGCTTGAAAATGAGAAGACTAGAATTTTTTGAGTGGTGTAGATAGAAAGGACTTGATACATCATCCATTGTGGATTGATCATTGGACACAGTAGAAGTGAAGGATCGAAAATGTTCCATGGAAATCAAAAGAAGAATAATAGAGAAGAGTGGAATACACAAGGAATGAGAAAAGATAGTTTGAACATAGAAGGAGATATTTATAGGAATGAAGCAATGCAGTTATGTCAGAATTTTTTCCAATACGATATTACACGATGGCAACGCAGTTGTGCAAGTTGATCTTGAAGAGAAAATGATGATATTTATTGCAAACCACTGAGTACAGTGTATATGCATACAAGGTATAGTAAATGCTAACAGACCAAGTCAACCTACAACTATCCCTCGATTTAGATGTGTAGGTTTGTGACCCTAGTAGGAGCGATGCCAGTCGAAGCAATCTCAGTTGCACCAATTCTAATCTTAAATGAGGTAGGCTCAAGATTGTGGGGATACTCAAATTAGATTGGAATGATCATTCTTGAAAGAAAAAAAACGTACTAGCTCGCAACTAATTTTGTAACTACCTGAACAAGTAGTTAACAAAATAGTTAATGATATTATAATTAAAAACCCTATCACACTATATACAGGAATAGAAGCTGACTTTTGCAAAAAGAAAGGTTGATCATGTTCCAATATTAATCTTGCAATTTAATGCTCTATAAAGGAAAAATGAAAAAAATTAAGATCCACCTACAAAAGTTGATGGTTGTTAATTACTCGGTTGGCAACGTGAGAGTTGGGGCATCAAACCAATTAACAAATAATAGAATTATTAATAAGTTAGAAAGAGAGGTTTGTGTCAAATTGGTGAAATTTGGTGAGGTGGATAGATGGTAGATCGTCAATTAATTGGGTCCCAACGCCCTCCATGATATGATTGGATCTGCTAGTTGGTCATAATGCGTGAATAATTGAAAATAATCAATATTCTTCTGTTCTTTTCTTAACGTGGAGTTAAAAATCTTTAATAATAGACATATGATATTTAATGTTATGATTACCTACTTCACTTGATCAATAAATTCTTCTTTATGTTTGTTCATGCATCTTTTTCTTTTCTTTTCTTTTCTTTTTTAAATTTTAATTAATGTATAATTGATTGTATAGATTGGGTTTCTTAAAATTTGGGATCAAATTTGTCAAGATTTTTATGAACTCATGGTTCGTTTCATTTCATTTTGAACTTGAGACCCTACAATCAATTGAATCCATTAAATCTATTAGATTGTCATTTCAAAAGGTTATCAAGGTCCTTTCTAAAATCTACTTATAATTCCAAAATTCGCCATATATAAGCCAAGTATGGGTTTGAATTTTATGTGAAATCATTGCCTTGCCTCTTTAACATTCACTTTGCTTAACTCTTATATTTCCACAAATGAAGATGGCGGTACTCAGTCATTAGTAAATGATTATGTAAGTTAGGTTATAAGTGGATGCATACTTTCAAGTTAAGGATTTTAAGTCCAAAAGTTAGAAAAAATTCATAATGTGCGAGGGTGCAATCTAAAAGAGGTAAAAAAAAAAAAAAAAAGGAAAAAACCATTGGTGAAATTACCTTGAGTGACCATCCCTTTAGCACCTCTATTTTCAAATAAACTACCTAAGGCCCAAACTGTCATATAGCATTTCTAGATTTGCATTATCCCTGGAATGCTTCAAACACCTAACAACTTGGCATATATTCCTTGAAGACTGTACTAACAATGCCTCATATACCAGGTCAACAACGCACTTGTAAATAAACTCATCTTGTAAAGCATCCTCTGCCTATTCACAAGATAGGAATGATAACCAAAAAGGTGTAATCGAATACTTGCAACTGTTTTCATGATGAGTTTCTCATCAAATCAATTTGCTGGCGATCTACCTAAGGCCCAAATTGTCATATAAAATTTCTGGATTTGCATTATCCTTTGAATGCTTCAAACACCTAACAACTTGCCATATATTCCTTCAAGACCGTACTAACAATGTCTCATATGCCTAGTCAATGATGTACTTTTAAGTAAACTTGTCTTGGGGAGCATCTCTCTACCTATCCACAAGATAAGAATAATAACCAGAAAGGTATAACTGAATACTTGCAATTGTTTTCATGATGAGTTTCTCATCGAATCAATTTGTTGGCAATTGAATTTGCACAATTGCTGATAACTTTCACATTAGATCAATTTCCATCTTTTCTTTTCTCAATGTGGCATCTTCTAAATCTATCTGCGTCAAGATCATTATTCTTATGATTTGAGATTATCGAATTCTAATTCTGACCAAACTAAAAATTCAATTTCAACTAATTAAGATACTAAATCTTATTGATGAATTACTTTTGAAACACAATCAAACATTCTTGAAGTCAAATTTTTTCATCCACGCATAACCTAGTGGTGCTTGAACTGTATGGCAATGCATACGCATGCATACTTATAGTGCCATTTGATAACTACTAATAAAAGAGGATATACAATGAGAATATAAGAACTAAAAAATTAGCATATGTTCAAATTCTAATGACTAGGCATATTCACTCTCTGTCGCTGAGTCTGTGGCCGGGTTCAAGATCCATCTTAAGCGAAAGGAAAACTGCCGGCCCACAGAAAACAGCACAGTGACGAACCCAGGATAAAAACATTTAGTCCACACTCTCATACGCATTGGATGCCTTCGCCCACAACATCCAAATTCTGTAAAGTGAATCTCCTCTCCTCCTCAACAACACCGCCATTACCAACACTAAAACATTCTCTCCCCACTGAAAAGAAAGAAAGAAAAAAAAAAAAAAGAATCGACCACAAAATGGGCGGCGATGTTATTCAGCGGCGGTCATCCTACCTCTACGGCTGCATGTCACCGTCGTGCGTACCGGTGCGCGAAGAGTATTCCCGCATTCACATGAGCAGCCACGAGAAGAACCACCGCGGCTGGAGACTGCGAAAACTCCTCCGGAGAATAGTGAACGAAAGTAGGATCAGTATTTAGGGGCCGGCGAAGCCCATCACTTTCCAGTACGACGCCGTAAGCTATTTTCAGAACTTTGATGACGGCTGCCACCGAGATGATGAATATGTCCGCTGTCAGCAAGTTTTTCAAGATTTTAGTTGGCGAGGACACGTCGTACATACGAAGTAATCTTTTTGCAAATTAATTTAATTTCGTTTCTTTCTTTTACTATGTTGACATGTTGGATCATCTTTTTAGATCCATCGGATTGCACAAGAATGGAGAATATGGTTTCTATTTGGATATTGTCTACACACGCTATCACACACACAATCACAGAGGTGTGTGTGTATATATATATATGTATGTAAATACGGATTTCTGAGGAAGTTGATTTGCGATTTGAAGTCGTGGATGGATCTTCCGTTTATCTTCGTGCTAATGTTGATCATAAGATTTTGCATAAATTTAGTGGTATAATCTCTCCTTTACCTGGAGAAGAAGAAAAATTCTCTTACATTTCTCCCAAGATCAAAGAACACAAATATAAATAAATGGTGGTTAAAAAATATTTCCGCCCACTTTAAATTGAAAAACTAAAAAAATTAAAAGAAATTTGTTTTACTCACTCTAAACAATAGAATTTTATCATTTTATTCTGAATAATTTTTTCTTTTTCTCCCCCTTCTTTTCCACTAAAACTTTTAAGTACAGAAAATTAGTTCTTCAAATGTTGTGCTTAATTTGGAATGATGAAGAAGGATATGATTTTGAATGCGGTCATCATCAAAATATGAAGGGTGCACTTGGCTGTATGTTTTGGATCCCTCTGTCAAGTGGATCTATCAGAAGAGAAAAATCTTGAAAAGTTTTGGCTTTAGTTACATTCTCTCATAATCAAATACGTGTCTTTTTTTCATTTCAAAATAAATTTTTAAAATTGTTCTTACAATTTAACTAATAAACAATTAAAAATCTTATATTCTTTAAATCACAATTATTACTAATCACACACACATATATATATTTATGTATCATAATATTTTATTATTATATTATAATAAAAAATACTATTAAAATTTATTTATATTTTTAAAATTCAATAAAAAAATATTAATTTGACTATTATAATAGAATTTGTCTCCTTCAAAAATATAAACAAACATATCAAATTTTTCTATAACAATTTTCTTACTATTTTCAAATTATAAACAAGCATACATCATATTTCTCAACACAAATTTTACATTCCTCAACTCCACTTCTCAAACTCATTCTCCTAAAATATACAATTTAAAATAAATAATTTGTAAACAAATATTATCTTTGCTTTTTTAATTAATTAAGATTCAACTGAATATAAAAGGTTGGTTATTACCCTTTCGTATAACGTGAGCAAGTTTGTGAAAAAGTGTATTGAAGACACAAGGAATATATAGTACTGCAGTAAGCAGTTGGCTAGTCACAAAAGCTGCTTGCAAGCTAGGATAATCTGTACCTCTTTTGAATTAATTAATTCTGCCACAAAATTCATGGCTGAGTCATCCTGGTCTATCTATAATGTTTTTGGCGTATTTATGATTCTTTTATTTAGTGCCTATTGGATTTATTTTCAATTCCCTTTTTTTTATATATTTTTTACTTAAAAATTGAAATATATTTTCATCCAATATTATTTTTATTTTTATTCTCAAAACATACTTCGTAATAACTTATATATACTCTTTCTTTACCTACATTTTACTAAATTTTATATAATAATTATTTTTTCAATAATTTATCTAAGTCTAAATTCATTTTCATTGAGTTTTTTTTTTAAATTTTTAAAAATGATAGAAATGAAAATTGAGGATGAAAATAAAACCAAACGACCCCTACTTTAACCTTTCCTCTCAATTTTCTCCTAATAAGGTCATAAACTGCTAAGTGAGATTGCAATTTGGAAATAGGAAAAAAAGCAGAAGCAACTCATGTCTCAATTGTTTGGAATAACAGGTAACATGCAGACCGCATTTGGTTGCTATAAAGTTGAAGCTTGCAATTCTTAGTAGGATTTTGCAGTTTCTTACATTTTTTTTTATGCCAAACTGTACCTTATTTTGCAAAAAGGTAGATAACAAAGAATCTTATTTCCTAGACATTTAAACTTGATGCCAAAATGATGACGTGGAACTTATATTAAGATGCTTGCTAATTAGTAGATACAGTTCACAATTTCTTTTAGATTAGTTTTATAAAATTGCAAGCGTATAGTAACAACGAAAATCTGATTTAATGGGTAAAATGTAAAAGAATTTATTATATTTTCAATATATATATATATATATATAAATTAGAGAACTATGGGACACTGTCATCACAGGGTGCAATACTACTTGTTGATTCGTCGATTATTTGATTTTTAGAGAATTAAGTATTATAAGTAATCTTGTACTTACCAATGAAATTAATTTAAAAAACATATAATAAAAGTCCAACTTAATTAACTACTTAACATTAAGGAAAGGTGGATATATAAATATCAAATATATATGGTGACTATCAATTAAAACTGTACATTCCCATTTGAGGAGGGGAGGGCCAAAAGATGAAGTCAAGTTTGCACAGTCATTACTTCTTGAATTAATTTTTGGGGTTAAGTTAGACTCAAATTTTATTCTTTAACATGATATTAGAGTCACTCATTCCCAATATTGGGTTATTCAATGTTATTAAGCCACCCATTTCAATCATTCCATACTCTAGACATTCATTCTTGGGTGTGCTAGTGTCCCACATCGATAAAATAAATAAATAGTGATTTTTATATATGGCCTTGAGCTCATCATCTCTTGAGCTAATTTTTGGAGTTAAGTTATGCTCAACGACATATAGAGGTGAGGATTGCCCAAAATCACTACAATTTATTTATTTTACCGATATGAGATACTAGCACAATCCACGAATGCTCAGGAATGAACATTTAGAGCGTAGAATAACGTGAAATAAGTGGCTAAACAATATTGAGTAACCCAACATCGAAAATGGGTGGCTCTAATACTATGTCAAAGAATGGACTTTAAGCCTAACTCAACCTCAAAAGCTAGCTTAAGAGGTGAGGATTACTTAAGACTATATATAGAGACCACAATTTATATATTTTACCAATATGGGTCACTAATGTACCCCACATACACTCAGAAATGAACATTTGGAGTATGAAATATTGTGAAATGGGTGGTCAAATAATACTGAATGACCCAATATTAGGAATGGGTAGCTCTAATATCATGTTAAAGAATGAACCTTCGATCTAATTCAACTTCAAAAGCTAATTTAAAATATGAGGATTGCAAGTTCATATATAGAAAACACAACTTATTTATTTCATCAATATGGAACACTAACACACCCCATGTATGCTGTGGAATGGGCATATTGAGCGTGGAATAACATGAAGTGAGTAGCCCAACAACAGTAGGTAACCCAACATGTGGAATTGGTAACTCCAATACTATATCAAATAATGGACTTTGGGCCTAATTTAACTTTAAAAAACTAGTTTAAGAGGTAAGAACTACCTAATATCATATATAGTGATCACAGTTTATTTATTTTACTAATACGAAACACTAATTAGGCCCCATTTGGTTTCATTTCCATAGCCCCTTTTTCCATTTTCTACCATTCCATAAAGTAAACACATTACTTTTTACACATTTCATCCAATATTATTTTCATTTTTATTTTTAAAACATATTCTTTAATAATTTATATATATTTTCTTAATAACTTTTATATCTTCTTTCTCTATTCCATTATTTTTATTTTTATTTGTCTATAACTTATTAAAACCAACATAATTATTATTTTTCCAACAATTCATTCAAATAAAATCTCATTTTCATTAACTTTTCAAATTTTAAAAATGATAGAATTGAAATTGAAAATAAAAATGAAATCAAATGGGGCCTAACACTCTCTTCTTCTCCTTAGCTATTTCTTTCTTTCTTTCTTTCTTTCTTTTTTTTTTTGTTTTTTTTTTAAATAATTTGTCCTTGACTGCTTCATCAGTCAAAGGAAAGAGCCAAATATATTGCATACTTGGGTAACAACACCTTTCACTTCGAAGCGACTATTGTTTTCAAGAGGCGGCAAGTGGCGACTTTAAACCGAAATGACCAGTCTTTTTAGAAAATCACACAGAAATCGCGATTTTAGCCGGATCGGGCGTACCAGACGCAATTAATTAGCCAAATGCGTCGGCTTGCAAGCGTTTATGTTTTTTGGAACTGATTTTTCCCACTATAATATAATGTAGTAGTATATATAATTTGTATTTAACATACGATTTCCACCTCTAACCATCTTACTACAATGAATCTTCACACATAAGAACATAATCCATGAGATGAATTGAGTTCAGGCTTAAAATCTTAATCCAAAATCTATAAAAATTCCAAATTGACTAAAATGGGTACCTAATCACTTAATCGAATTATTTCTCAAAAAAAAAAAAAAAAAAAAAAAAAAAAGAGCAATCGTCAAATTAAAAAACCTGCACATCTAACTCTCTACTTCAAAATCCCAAAAAAATCTTTAAAATGGAGTTGATTTGCATCATTTTTGACTTTACTAAAATTTTTGGAGAGTGACGAGGGTACATATCCTTTTTCTAATAAAAGGATCATTTTACTCCTAGAGCTTTTGAAAATACTAAAAACAAGACAAAGATTCACTTTTTTATTTTAATGTGGGTCTTGATCTGGCCTAGTTCGACTTGAGCAAAGACCCAATCCCTAAGACGTTGAACTCAATAGCATTTGACGAATACAAGAAGACTCCACATGAAATTGTATAAAGAGACATTTCACCAATTGTATAACAGGTAATGCTATTTTTTTGTATTGAACTTGAGTTCTAAGTCTAGTTTTTGGGTTTTTAACTTCATCACCTCGGCTATACACTAATTTAGGCATTAAAAGGCTTTAATTGAAAACAATCTCAGTTAGCCTACTGTATATTCTTGTGATCAGGTCAAATACCTTGAATACTTATACATAACGAGTATGAGTTCAAAGTCATTTTAGAGAAATTAACTAGAATAAAAAATTTTAAAAATATAAGATGCATTAAACATTATAAAAGTTCGAATATAAAGTAGATACTACGTGG
>JACGDI010005492.1:1332624-1359648 GCA_014898725.1 Jacaranda copaia | reverse complement strand
AAAAAAAAAAAAAAATCCCTGTAATTTAAAATTAACTTTTGAATATTTTAGGATTTATGTTTCTATTTTTTCCTAATTTTTTAACAATGACGGCATCTAATTAAGTGTACTTGACTCAAAATATGTGTTACCGATTCCAACCACATGATATTTCTGGATGAGATGAGTGTACATTATGTGATAGGCTCCCGCTAGATGTATTGTAAATGCACTCACTATTAATCGTAAAGTTAGGCATTTAATAATTTTTATGTATATTTGAAAATGAACCAAACCAATTTTTTTTTTCTTTTTAAATGTCTTTGGGGTCCTATTTTTTTGGCAGCAAAAAGCATCCACACAAAAGTAATCATATTCTGTGTAAAGAAACAGTTCAAATCCAAGCAACCATATATATAGCAATCCTTTCAGATGCAGCTGAACTCCAAGCAATTATTGAAATCCACCCCTTGCCGATCAATCTTCCTGGTGGTAGCCATATTGCTGATTGTTAATCGCATACAAGCCGACTGTCATATTATGTTTACCTGTGAACAGTTAAATTGCTCATGACACCCTTTTGATGGAATCTGTCAAGTAAGACATCATACAAAATTCAGCCCTGTTTCTAAAGGAATTCTTTTGCAAAGGACCACAAAAACCATATTTGATTCCACGCAGTGCCAGATTGAAGCTCTCTTGTGCTGATTACAAATTTCAGATGAAATATTTTAGTACATAATATGAAGTGCATTTTAAAGGACAAAGTAGTTTCCTGGAGCCGGCCGTTTATTACATGATAAGACACGTTGAGTCCTATAAGGTCTCTTATCTGGCAGATCATAGTGACTGTCTGAAAATAGATTTTACCTAGATATAGTCGCACTTGCTGTTGCTTCTATATTTTGTGGTGCTGGCTGGCTTAGTTGAAGTTGGATAGGTCCACAAAGATGCCCACTGATTGTGAAACCAAATGGAAGAAAGCCACTTCCGTTTGCTGCATTTAGGTCCCTCGAGCCAGAGGCCTGAGGCACAACAGAATTCAGTACAGGTAAGACTAAAACTTGATGGCTGTTGTATCCAGAAAGCTACTTTACCATAATACCTTTCTATACAATTCCATGTTTTCTTGTTCAATGAGTTTTACCTTCTTATAGAGCTCAACATTTTCTTGATGGATCAAATTTCCCTGAAATAAACGCAAACAACCATTTCTAATTTAATGTCATTCTAGTAACTGAATCACGTTGGTGATGTTTGCTGACTTTTCCTCTTTTTTTTTTTTTTTTGGGTGGGGGCTGTGGGGGAGAGGGGGTTCTTTTGCGGCAAAATTCATCATGCTTGGATGCTCATTGGACGTACCTTTTTATTGAGTTCTTGTATCTCCTCAGTTAAAATCTGTTCCTGTGCCAAGTCAGAACACCATGCATCACAAGTTTAAAAAATAGTTTTAAAGCATTGATGTTCTTTAGAAAGAAGCAAAAAAGAACGAGAGATAAAAAGAAAAGAAAAAAAAAACCTTCAGAAAATTGAAAACGATTTTAGACGGATAATATGGATATCTGACCTTTTTCAAACGCACTCCTCGCAGACTCATTTCCAGTTGGTTTTCTAATCTTTGTAGATCTTTGACACTCAACCCAAAAAGTTGTTCTCCCATCAATTTCCTGTCTTACATTGTTTGTTAATTTCAATCCAAGATGTGCGAGAAGTTATCCTGTGTGTGCTTGAATCAAAGAATTGAAATAAGTAAGTCCTTTTCTATAGTTGCTGTGTGACGCTGCTCTAGATTTGGGAATAATCAAAGGTTAAGTCTTAGTGAATTTGTTACAAGTATTTGTTATATGCCCAGGTAATGTTTTGACAGCAAAATGAGAACAAATAAAATGCTCTTGGAGGATAGCTAGACAAGAGAAAGGGAGAGTTTGTTCATCTGGCAACTTCATGACACATTCACTTATGTTTTCTTTTTTCTCCAAAAATAAATTCTACATTGATGATCCAACTAGTTTTAGCGGCTGCCATGAGATAGTTAGCTATGCTATAGTATGTAGTCTTAGTTCCACAGGAACCATTGTATTTGAAATACTATGGATGCAAACAAGACTTTACCGATGATTTTCTTGCAAATCCTGTAATTGTTGCCTTAAAGCTGCTGCTTCCCTTTGCCAAAACTAGCAAGTACAATTGCATGGATTAATCGTAACATATGAAGTCCTGAACTAAACAATGTAAAAATGAATAAACAAAAAATTAAGCACAATGCTCCAAAAAAGTTTATGAATGCAACATGATATATAGCAACGGACGGCTCACCAGCCAATCAAGCCCTTAAAGCATTTTTTTTCTTCTGGCTAGAATAGAGTCAACCTTTATTGAGTTTCTCTTCACCATATTTAAAATAACTAACATTACATACCATAAAATAATGATGAAGGCATTGAAATATTAGCAATTTTTCTCAGGAGGAGATTAAAGAAAGCAATGGTATCATGACTAAATAAAAGTGTTATTGAGACAAGAATTCATTTCTGATTTCTGTACTAACCAATCTTGCAAAAAAATAAAACATTGTTAATTTCACTCAAATACCTGCTTACTTTGTTGTACCAAAACATAATGTTGATGTGTACCAGAGTTTTCTTTTATTACCCACAACTTAAAGCTCTTCCACCTTATTGTTCACACATTGCATGAGCTAGATTTGATATCTTTTCTGGAATTCCACTTACATCTCCATTAAGTTAGCCTTTACAGGATCAAATTAGAGGGTGATTGGGTGAGCTTATCAAAATATCTTATAATATGTTTGAGAGCTTAAAAGATATAAAAAAGGGTTTAATAATTTTTATTTTTAAAAAGAGCTTATAAGTTTTTTAAAAAAAATATTAGAAGTTTATAAGCTTTTTTTTTAAAAAAATAAAAAAGTTCCTAACTTATTTTTAAGATATTAACAAACTCTCTTAATTTTAATCATATTAATTATAAAATTGTCATTATTGACATTTTATAAATTCCAAAATTTTATTTTATTTAAATACTTTAAGAACTTATTTTTTTTAAAAAAAAAGATTTACTATTTTATAAACTCCAAAAACATTCTAAAAATGTGGGAGTTTATACAATATTTTTGGAGTTTATAACATCTTTTGAGTATGTTTAGTCAAACACCCTTAAATGTGCCATTTACATTAGTTGGAGTTTGATTTTTGTATTCCAAAAATACTGTTTGGTCAAGACAAACGAACTTATCTTTCAATGGAATTATGTTGAATACAATTGGGTTTTCAACAGGTTCTCTGCTAGCTGGCATGCATTGTCCAGTGGCTTCTAGCCCTCTGTGAAATGCACTAATGTACGGTCACTCCGTGGGGGAGTGTAAGAACATAGTGCTCTGACTATACTGGAAATCCTTTTAGACAGCTTGACGTTTTGTTTTGTTTGCAGATCCAAGAGATAATAGTGAATATTGGAATGCTTTTGCTGAAGTTCTTAGATCATAGGAATTATTTTGCTGATGGATATGGAATATGGAGAGACAACTAATGATCAAAGATGTGGTGTGAGGGCAGGGTGCCATTTAATTCTAAGCAGAATAGAATGCATATATTGCAGGATGATTAAAATGAATAAATGACTAGAGCTGCTGAAGGATAATGAACCAAAAAAGAGCTGCTGTAGGACAATGATATATATCACCAGGAAAAGACCTTCAAATGTGTGTACAAATTATAAGAGAATTAGGAAAGGTTACTCTTGTTACAACTGATATATATGTGACGAGGGCAGAAGAATCTGGATCCATGCTTTTGTTCTAACATTATTAATTCCATTAAAAGATAGTTCGTTCCTCTTGGAACTAGCAGGATTTTTGGAATACTGTTGTAGTTCTAAGATCTATTGTTTTACAATTTGATTTTTAGACATTAGGTGTAGGATTATATTAGCAGAACTTCACAAGTGGAGTGGCACATTCAATGAGGTGTTGCAAACAGATTCTTGGCCACATAAGGTGGTTAATTCATCTTATAAAAGTAAGGTTCATATGTACAATAGTGATTGTGTCGTAATTTATTGATTTTTGAAATTTTAAATTCAGAAAGACCGTGTTGTTTCTGAAATAGCCCTATTTTAATTTCCTTCTGCTATCCACCTGAGGAATCTAATACCATTCTCCTTATAATAATTTGTGTCCTTTGACACCCTTCATATGATCTTGCATCTTCTACTTACATAAACTCTTAACTCTCTATATATTTTACACTGTATAAGTTCACGAAGTCTGCTATTTGCAATGGTTCTTCTATAGCTGGAAAATTGAAAAGAATCTTTACTACTCTATGTAAGATGCAAGTTAGTGGTGGAACCATACCTTGATCTCCGAGTCCGGATTAAGCAGCTGATGATGTTCCTCTTTCGCTTTAGTAAATCGGTCAATAATTGATTTCATGCTGACCAGGTTTAAGAAAATGGGGAAAAATCAGGACATATAATTGTAGCTTTATACGAAAAAAAGTTTGCATGAATATAAGTGGGCATAGATCAAAAAGGAAAGGCATTGAGAAAATCAATTTCAATTTCCCCACGGGATGGTTGTTTACCACAGAATCAGGGGATCAGGCTGAGCAGGAGGACGGAGCTCTGGAGTTCAAATTTTACTACAATCTATTTATGAAAGATAAAGCATTAATTACTGCATGCAAATGAGATGGTTTGTTATGAGAATTTAATTTAATGACAGAAATTCCTAGTAATCTTTTAGATAATCACTAGTTATAAAAAAAATTAGCACTGGAAGTAACATCTGAGATGGCATCTCAAGAGGATACGGCATGCTAATACATTGATTTCTCCTAGAAGTTAGTTGCATAGAAAGGTGGTAGTGAAAGACCACTTCATTTAAAACGTTAAGTATTAAAAAGGAGAAATATTTTAATATTTAATAGCATGACGAAAGACAACTTTGTATAAAAAATTACCAAAAATGAAAAACATTCAATACTCAATGCCTCTTAAAGACGCATGTGGAGATTGAGAATCAACATTAAAGAGTGAGACAATAGATGATTAGATTGTGCTTCAAGCTAATACGCAACTTTTAAAGGAAATACCACGGATATCCAATATGACATAAGTATTGCATGTGGAATTGATCTCATCAAACCTATAGATGCATGATATATACTCTAGATGCTCCGCAATCGCACTGCCTTTGATTAGCTTGCAAGTGGCTCTGTTCTTTTTAAAGAGGTTATCCTTAATTTAAAAATAAGAATAATCAACTTAAGTTGATGAATCCATTATTATACAAACACTATAAAAAAGTGATGAAGATATTAATCATAAGAAATTAATTGACTACACAAAAATTATTATTAATAATGTGTATATATTAAGTAATAATGGTGTTTATTCTGCTGTAATAGTGGTTTAATGGTAATAAAGATTATTATTTTAAATTGTCAATATTAATCAATGTAATGCACGGTAGTAATATCGTGACAAAAGAATTATCACTATGATATATAAATTCCTATTGTCGTTGTATATGTGATACTAATTGTTGATATAATAATTAAACACATGTTTATCATTATTGATATTGAGAAATCATTGTTTTGACAACATAAAATTTTATCCTTTAATATGTGTAATTAGTAATATTTTTTGAATGATTAGAAAAGTAATGAGAGATAAGAATTATCAACAGTTTTTTTGAAGTGCATATTGAATGATTACGATAGGGTGTGGTTTTATAGGCTTAAGGATATATGTCAATTAAATGCATTTTTTCTTAAAATGATACGAAGGAATTTATGATTGTGCTTTGAGTTTGTGGATATAGACACATTGTTGAACCACATAATTCTTGTATTCTTTGTCTATTTTTTTAAAGTGTTTTTTATATTTGATATTTATTTGTCCTAGATTACAGAATCTAATCATAATAAAGATATTATAATAAATATTAAAGTACTAGGATAGGATACAAAACAATCTTGATTAGGAAAAGGTCTAAGATATGTTCTAATATCCCCTCAAACTTAATGGATAATACCTAAATCAAGTTGAGTATGAAAACAAGATCAAGGGTGCCATATAGGATTGAAGTATGACATATCAAACAAACAAGGATTGGGATGAATGGTTCAAAAACTACCAAGTGAAACATGACACATTAAACAAGGATTGGGTTGAATGGTCTAAAAACTACCAAGTGACGAACATTGGAAGATGACCAAAGAACCTTCAATTTGAGCAAACTAAGACAACAAAATAGCACTCGTCAACAACCATTGTCACCGAAAAAAAGTTTCATGAGACCCATCAAATTTCAACATGTTCTACAAAATGTTATTGTTGAATGGCCGTGTCATATATGGTGATGAAACATGGCCAAGTGTTGTATATGGTGATGAAACATGGACAAACGCACAAATAGAATCCATCACAAATGGATATTGTCAAGCAACACGATGAAGAAATCATGGTAGTTTGGATCGAACTCAAACTTCTACCCTAGAAATAGCTCTAAATTCCTTAGACCAGTGATGGATTAACATTGGATCAAACCTTTTAGATCTAATAGGACCAAAGTCTTCTTTGAAGTATAGGGCAATGGATATTAAATAAATCGGATACATTGTTTTCACATTTGTATTTGATTAATTTTTCAAATATTCATAAATGAATATGAATTTAATGGATATTTAAGTATGATATCCAAATTCGTATCTATCGAATATTGGTTAAATTCAAATTAATTCATATTCGATTATAATTATACATATGCATTCATGTTTCATTAAACTTACCCGTATTCGAATTATTTTTTTGATATTTATATTCAATGATAATTATTTTATTAGATATCTGTTTATGAATATTCAAATATATGAATTTATTAACCTATAACAATTACATATTTTCAATTAATAAAAAAAACTATATAATTTCATTAAAAAGAAAGCAATCAAATAAATATCATAATTTCTAATTAATAATTAACTTTATAATTGATTATCAGCACTGATTAATATCAATAATGATATTTAAGTATATTAATTATAAAACCAACCAACAATAATTATGTTGAATAACTTCATTCTTCAATTTTTTCTCTAAATTACAATAATTTTTTAAATTTATTCCTCTCAATTCTTCAATTATAATTTATATATATACATACATATATGGATTATGAAATTTTATTGAAAAATATAAATAATATATTATTTAATAAATATATATTTGTACTAGATATTAAACGGATTGGAAACGCATTTACCATATCTGTATACATTTATAATTGAATATCTACTAATCGAATATGATTGTTATTCGCTTTAAATAGATGCGAATAAATTTTATATAAATAAATATGAATATGAACGATAAATAAATTTTCGAATATTTATTTATAATTCTACATTTGACAATGCTTTTGACATATATAGTATCCTGTCAAAGTTAGCTAGGTCAAGTTGTGATAATAGCTCCAAAGGGTGGTGAAATCTATGGATGCTACTCGGGTGGATGGACGAGGATAAGAAGCCCATAGTGGGGCTGACTCTTGAAGCTTGGAGAAGAGTGAAGATATAAATTGAGCAAGAAAAAGAAAGGTCATGCATAAGAGGAATGGTTATTGATTTGATAGGGTTGCCTTAAGAGATAAGAGTTCTATAAGAAATTAATTTGAACTATAATAGTTGTAAGTATCGTACAAAATTTCTAGTTGAGGTACATTCTTATTATTATTTTAACTAATTCTTTCTCTGTTTTTAATTAGTAAAACCTATTTTTATTTAGGTATTGAAGAGTTTTGTTGGAAAATTTCAATGTCTAACGTATATTTTGTAAGCTTCAATATTGATGTGGAAGGAGAGTTCTATTGGTTTGAGATTTCACCAATGTCACTATCAATTATTGCAAAAGATTAAACTCACGTTGTTAATAAACTGATGAATACTGTTAAGAAATAATAAAACAATTAATAACCATAATATAAGTGAGAGCATAACTAAGTGAGAATAAATGTGTAAAAGTGTTTCATGTTTAGTCATGGCTCATGCCAAGGTGGATATACCATGTTATAGAAAGACAAGGAAAGAAACTATCATCATTTATCGAAGTGCTATATAATTATTATAATGAGAGTCTTTATATAAGCTTGAGGTACATAGTCAAATGCAATCTAATTTCATAAAATGTTGTTAATAAACTTAGTCATGATTAAAGATATTATAGTGAACATTATGTTACATAATTAGGACAAGATACACAATAATCTAAATTACAATGAAAAGATTTAGAATATATTCTATCAGTCACTTATTCTTTTGTTTTTTCTTGTAGTGAAAGTTTAGTGCTTTGGGACTAGGTATCTTTCTCCCATATAAGTTAAACTATGATCTCCAGTTTCATGGGCATTTGAAGAGAAAGTAGAGTGGAAAATGAGGGATTGTTAAATGCAGGAGGGCAGTAGGATGATGGTGCCACCGCAGTGGAGTTTGTGGAGGGGTACCCTATGCTAAAGAGTGCTAATGATAACAATCCTGGATGCTCAATTTTGTACAAATTTATACATTCACATTGTGGGGTGGGTGAAATAAAAGCAAGTGTACATATAATCCATTAACTTAGGATGATAATTATAAGCTCCAAATATTTGAAATTAACTTAGGATAATTAAGGTGAGGGTTAAATGCAATTACACTCCCTGCTCTTTATTCTTTTGGCAAGCAACCCTCAAACCTTTTATTCTTTGGCAATAACACTCTTTCATATAACTTTCATTTAATTCTCCATTAAATAAGAGGGTAAATTTGTCTTTACATTCTAACTCCACAATAAAAAAACAAAATAATATATATGTACATCCAAACCCCTTCATCTTTTTTTCTTTTGGCATACAACCCCTAAACATTTTAACATTTGGCAATCACACCCTGTTCATCCATATTTTATCCATTTTTCTATTAAAAGATGATTGAATGACAAAAATATTCTTTCTAACATTATTGGCTTGTTACAGCAACTTCACTTTTTGGTCACAATGCCTCCACCGTAGCCATATGTATGTTGCAATGCCACCAAAAGACACTATCATTTTCATCTTATTTGTATTATGCCATCATAATATTACCAGCCACTTGCAAGTGGAATTTTATTGAAATTGAAAATTATGTTTGAGTACCAATGGGATTTTACTAAAAATGAAAATTACTTTACATATGTGATAATTGTAAATATAATCCAATTTTATTTTATAAAAAAATAACAAAAAAAAAATATTTAGTGCACAAGAATAACCAAACTCTACCGACAAACATCACTCAAGTTAATAAAAATTAAAACAACTATATGTAATTAGACAATTAAATCAGCCACTCTAAACATAAAGAAGACTATGGCTCTAACATGACCGAAAATTATCAGGCCAACAAATTTAGTCTTTCATCAGTAATTTGAAGAGTATTATTTCATTAAAAAGTAACAATTTTATACTTAAAAGCACATTCTATGTCTAAAACCCATTGTCAAGTGCAAAAATAAATAAAGGATAAATAAAATAAAAGATCGGCTTGCAAAAAGATGTTAATGAATTATAGTCTCTCCCAAATCAATATACATTGCAAAATAAGTTTTCATATCATCTACATGTTCAAGTGGATGCATATATATATATATATATATATTATTTTGTTTTTGGATTGTGGAATTAGAATGCAAAGACAAATCTACCCTCTTATTTAATGGAAAATTAAACGGAAATTAGATGAAAGGGTGTTATTATCAAAGAATAAAAAATTTGAGGAGAACTTGCCAAAAGAAAAAGATCAAGGGGTGTAATTGCATTTAATCCATTAAGGTGATGTACTTTCGGTGGGTGGCCCTGGACTTGGACTTAATCATGTATACTCAATAGTTAACTTCTAATCATTATAAATTTTTAAAATATGCATCTAGCTAATAGATTTGTGTGATTTTAATTAGAATATGGAAAAAATTTTCAGGAAATAAAAAGAAACTTCATATTTTCATTTTTATAATTTTTTTGTATGAAGCATTCTTTTTTCTGTATTTACTTCGATCTAATTCTGTCCGTGTATCAAAATTTTTATATTCATGCATGAAACTATACTTTCTGTACATATATACTGCCTTCACTCGAAAACGATTGCCAATTCATTGGTACTTCTATAACCAATCAACCTGGCGTTTTGTTCTAACGTAACTGTAATGATTTAGTATTAATTCCTAAAGATTAAATTACACAACAAATAGTAGTATTAGAAAATTTTATTATATCAAAATGGTTATAAAATTAAATCAAGGTAAAAGATTAGATAATTTAAATTCATATTCTCGCAAATGGGATATTTATTCCAGAAGAGAGGAGTATAACAATCATACTTGAGAAGGTACATATGGTCTATATTCCGCATCGGACTGAATTCTGTGCTTGGTCAATATTAAATAGATTAATTGCTTCTATCTCAATATTTGCCCATTAAGTGGCACTACTACTGGCTCAGTAGAGGGAAAAACGCATTTCTCTTTTCCTTGTTCCACTTTACAAGACAAAAGACATGCATAACTAAAGCAATTTGTTTCTTAATAATCATGGGGTTTGAGAATACTTTTTTAATGCAAGAGGGGATGGACCATTTGCAATAAATTTAACTTTAGTATTTCACTTAAATTATATATTGTACCTATAAATTTATCAAATTAACCTATAACCAGGTCTAAGTCTAGGAGATAATCTTTTGGTGCAAGCCAAAAGAAAGGTGCCCTTGGCCTTAATTTAACTTCTAAAGGCCAGCTTCAAAGCATGTACTATTTTTGTGCTACTAACTAATGAAGTTCTAACTTAGATTACATATTACTTGGCAACCATTGGACAATTGTGGATAGCAAGGGTGTAATTAAATGATCTAAATCAAGGAAAAATAGGAAATTCTATAGTACCATGAATGGAGCCAGCTTCTAAGGGGATATATATGTTGAACAACAACATCGATTGTTCTACTACTTTAGTTGTATTGTGAATAAGGATTGGTATTGTAATAAATTTTCTTGAAATTTCTCAATTCAATAATTGAATACCATAAATATTAAGAATCTCTCACATTTTAACATTTAAAATGTTTTAAATGGATGGTCATCAAATTATTCCAAATTCAATTAGGTTAAATTTTACTACTACTCATTTGTAAAAGAAATGCATTTAACGTTCAAAATCAAGTTAAGTATTACCTGCAGTTGTAGTAACAAATTTCTTTCTTATCTAATAAGTTAGTTTTTCTTGATCAAATTTTCATTTATTATTAATATAATATTTATGCTTATGCAGGCCACAACATGCTGATATGAATCTCTTGTATTATTAGCCAAAACATCATGAACAACATATATACATATGGGAGTGATGATTATAATTTAGTTGTACAACTACAAGTCTCATATGCCTAAGTCGTCTATCATATTATCAAGCTAGAAAGCAAGATATGATAAAATGAGAAAAATATTCTTTAAATTAAACATGCTTTTGGAAGCTAGCACTATATATATATATATGTATATATATTTACCTTAAGAATTTAGGAGTAATCCTACAATATTTCTTTTCACCCAAAAAAAAAAAATCCTATAATATTTCTTCGCAGTATAGACTCTATGGTACTAGGATAGGTAAAGCCTTTTCCCTATCTTTAAAGGGAACCTCATTTGGCTTCTGCACAGAATATATAAGAACATAACGGGACCATGCCCCAATTGGAAAAATAAGAATATATAGGCTGTAGGAATTTTTGAACAATCTTTCTTCTTGTTTTGTAGAATGCCAAAACATGATTATAATCCTAAGATAATTCCACATTGCTGTTCACTTGGTAAATTAATTTTTGTTAACTTCAAAATCAAATGGTAAGGACTTGTTCGGTTGCAAATTGAAGCATTTTGTCAAAATATTTTGGCAAAATGATTTTTAGGAATCTTCTCCCTGACATTCTACCACTCTATCAATGTTGTCATATGGTAGCATACTTGTATTGCAACAATACAACCTTCTCCCAGATATTCTACCAACTAAACTGTGGTGAAATAAATTTACTTTTTCCAACCATGCGCATAAATAAGCATAGCCACTAGGTATTGCATGGCCACTTGTTCAAAAAATTTAAGATGATTATAAAATTTAATTAAAATTTTCAAAATGCACTTTGCATCCCCTATTGTATTCTCTGTTTCACCTCCTATTCCAACTTATTATGTATTTGCTAAATGCATTTAATTTTTAATCAATTATTTTTATAAAAAAGTATTTAATACACATCTTAGATATCCTTGTAATGAGATAGAAGATCATACACAAAATGGAACAGGGGATCTAAACTATTCAAAATAACCCTTATATGTAGGCAATGCTCTTTTATTTTTTTGGAGAAGTAATTAAACATATTGGATTTATAATTCTCTCTTTTCGTTTGTGTGTTTTTTTTTAAAGAAATTAAAAGAGCAACAATGAGAGTTGAATTCAATACCTCCTACCATTCTGGATGTTGAGCTGATCTAAAAAGCTTGAATTTTAGACATAAAAATTGTTTAATATTTAATATTTAACATCTTTAACACTATGGTCATGATTATGAAGAAGTCCCATTTACACTCAAATCAAACATAGGAATATGAAGGTGGTTATTAATAAAATCAACCAAGTGATGACATTGTAATGATATTTAAAATCTATATATATATATATATATATATTTGAACAATTTTGAGTATGTATAGAATTATAAATATACGAATATAAAGATATATAGGTCATAACAAATGATGACATCCTATTAATCTGTACTGTCTATAAATATTCAAACCATTTTGAGTATGAATAGAATATTGCTCATCCATGATTTATTTCAGAATATTATATAACAACCTGGTGATATATAAATATATATGTATATATGATAATAGCATGTTAATTATTCTCAAGAAACACACCTAATCTTGATTGTGTTCTTCTCTTCTTACACTTGACGGCATGCAAAACGGCCCTTGACACAAAGCAATTATTAAATTCAGTTTGAACTATATAGTTGTGGAATAAGAAAACCAAAGTAGAAATCAGCCATTGATTATTGAGCATATTTCTTGGGGAAGAAATATATACATAGTACTTGAAAACCTCTTTAACATAAGATTTTAGTAGAAAATACAAGTAAACCAGATTATATAATATTTGCGAGGTATATATATATATAACAATTCCGTATATCTATAGAAATAATTTCCACATAATTATTTCGGGTTCAAAGTTCAAACCTGGTGCTCGAAAATTCGTAGAGTTTCCCAGTGCTGGAAAATATGATAACTCCAACTTCAGCATCGCAAAGAATGGCAAGCTCCTTGGCCTTCTTCAACAGTCCACTCCTCCTCTTCGAAAAGGTCACTTGCCGGCTCGTAGAGTTATCGATTCTTTGGATCACAATCTTTCCTCTCCCCATCTTAATTAATTCTATTATCAAAATTAGGGTTTCTTCTCTGAAAAAGGCAAAAGAAAGAATAAAATCACACTGTCAGATCACAGAAACCACTTAGGTTAAAGCTGATTCTTAGAAGAGCAAAATGAAGAAGAAAAAGGAATTAAACAGGGTTACTTTATTATATTGAGCTTAGAAATGAAGTCTGCAATTTGATAAGTGGGAAAGAATTTTTTAGATGATAGAAGAGCTTGATACCAAAGTCAAGCCCTATTATAGGCCAAAAATGGAATTATATTTTTACGAGAAATTACTGTACAATTTTGGATTCCAAAAATTGAAAAAAAAAAATGTTAAAAGGGTTGGGGTTCTTGCAGTACAACACTGAAGAACAGTGAGGACCAATTGGTCATTTTGTATTAAAAACACAAAGGGTAGTTTTTAATGGCGCCGTCGCCTTATAAGTCATTGACACGTGGGGAATCCGACTCTTTCCTTAATATTTCTATATGGGGAAAAACTTTATTCCCATTTAAGTAACTTTAAACCTTAAACTGACTGTGAAAGCCTTGGGCAGACAGTTGCGAGATTTTGCCTGGTAACTTTGGCGTTTTCACTCCAACCGAAGTTCATTTGGGAAAGGACATAAAATACAGCTGTGTGTTGCTTTTTCATTTTTCTCTGAAATGAAAAAGGAAAAATAATCATGGGCACGCCTTCATCGAACTCCACCCAATAAGCGACGATCCGTACTGCCAAACTACCATTATACATGTGACCGAGTTTTTTGTCTCGACCAAAATTAGAACTTCGATGAATTTCACATACATCATCTAATGGAACAGTAAAACAAATTAAGTGCCCAAGTCATCAAATTTACAATGAAATTTTAAAGTCCTAAGAAAGATTACCATGAAGATTTTCACGGATATCATCTGATATGGAATAAAAAAGAAATAGAGTAGATGTCACAATATTTATAAATAAATTTTAAAGTCACAAGAATAATGAAAATTTTGAAATTTTGAAATAAATTCTAATAAAATTCTTGGAAACTCTTGTATTATAAATGAACATAAATAAATTGTAAGCAAATGAGCCAAAAAAGACACATAACCACAATAAATTAAAAAAAAGAAAAAAGAAAAAATGGGGCAAGGATACTAAAGCCAAAACCACATAATGCTCTGACGTTTAAAGTTTAGTTACAAGGAATTTCTGTGGAAGATAAAAATAGTTAAAATGAGTAAGTTGGTTGATTTTGATGCCAAATAAAAAAGTTTTATAGTAAACAAAGACTTTTAGGTATGTCATAGAACAAGCGTGGTCCCAAGTAAACTGCTCTAGCAATTTGAACAAATTTTTTACTTTCCGATAATCTCAAAAGCTCTTAAACTTTTATTAGTATAAAAATCAACATTCTAATAATGGGATCTAGTGAAGCAAATAGTGAATTTTATCTAGTTAGTGGAAACATGCAATGGCTAGTTCTAAAACATGCAAGTTGATTTGCATAGTATTTTTTTTATTTTATAATATTAATATATATTGATTAGTGAAGGGTAAAATTTGTTCAATTGAGTAACGAGCAGCAAGTTATAGTTATAACAATGTGGTTTCTTGTTTATATGGGCAAATGGAGCCCTAATTAAAGAGAATAAACTTGATTGAGTAGTTTAAGTTTTTATGTCGATCCACGCTCTCAAACAATCATTAAACTTATACCAAGTTGTCTGAAAAGATGGATTTCTATTGGGTGAACCCACGTGAAAACAATTTGGTAAACCAATAAGAATCTCTCAGTACTGGAAATAATAACGGGCTCCTTGAATCAAGGAAATCAACGGATAAGACTTAAAATATACCAAATTTTGATGCTAGGAGACAGGTGTCAATCATCAGCAAATGATAGATATACGAAGACCCAGAAAAAAGTTAGTCTTGGATTCAACTTGGGCAACTTTTATGGCCCCCAACACTGGGAATTGTCGACGTTTTTCTGACTCATCAAACCCTTTGAAAAATGAGCTATTTTGGAAGTGAGATAAACTATGCGGGAAAGCACATGAAACTCAATCACCTAATGGAGATATGCCTTTTTTGGAATGGGAGAAGTATGTTCCTTTTCATGATCCATACCCACATGCTATCCAAATAATTAAAGAAGCCCAGCCTTGCAGTTTTATCAACAAATGCAAAAAACGTAGAAATTTATCGTGCAAGAATTGATTTTCAATAATATTATATTGACTCAAAAAATATAAATCCTTAAGAAGTTTTTAAAAATTGTGCATATAGAAAAAGTAAGTTAGTCAGTCTTAGCTAAAATCAATAATACTTCACTGTTCAATTGAGAATCTAACATCTCATTGTTTCTGTCTTACCTTTAATTAATTTGAATTTGAACTTATATATAAAATTCTCTCCATTTGCTCTCTCTCTCTCTCTCTCTCTTAAAAAAAAATGGTTAGGAACTTGTTTTTAGTAACTTCATAAAATGCAGTTTGATGTTTGAGAACAGGATATATTGTCATTAATTATTTTATTCTGATTTAAATTTGCACCATATATGTAAGCTTTGGACATTGTTTCATGTAAAATATATTTATATTAAAGTCAATTTTGCAAAGACAGATGAAGGCAAACAATTAGAGGCAGACCCTGGTAATATTTTTGGTTTTTAATTAAGCTAGACAAATATGACGCGTATTTCAAAGTTAATTAATAGTTGAGAATTATAGGGAATTAATCATGCTTATTGCTGATATATGGACGCGACTGAAAATGCAGAAACAAGAAAATAGAGTTTGAAATGTGCCGCCGGCCTGACCACTCGCTAATTACTTTGGTAGATCGAGTTAATTTAAGACATTATATATTTATACATCAGTTATTGCTTTTTGAATATTGTCAAGTAAACCTTAAATTTCTCACTTGTCATATATACTGGTGAAGTTGAGGCTGTAAATTAAAGGTGGCCAGCCATACTGCGTCAATTCCTCATGATTACAGTGCCACTATTAAGTATAATATTTTTACCATGTTCCTTATCGCGTTCGAGTTTTTAATTGGTTATTAATAAATACCATTCTGCTTTTCACTCTCTTCTGTAACTTTCTGCCTTCAAACGAAGTACGGTCTCATTTCTCATTATAAAACTGGATATCAGCTCACCTTCAAACTCTGAATTTCTAATTCTCATCGATGAGCAAGTCCAATTACTTAATTTACAATTGGGCGAGTCCATGTTTCTTAAAAACAGAGTTTTGGATATGATATGAGGAGTTCGGAGCTCGGAGCTCGGAGCACGGGGCAAAAGTGCAACTACTTGGCCCATGGAAATGACCACTTTAGGATCATTAAGTATTTACATATATTATTACTTACCAGTTAATCTGCAGTTTTGCGGCCATGTAACATGTATTCTTCTTCATTTACTATGAGTAATTGAAAAGATAATAATTTAGAAGATTTGGTATCCTAATCGCTAAGAAAAAACAAATTAAAACATGTTTTTGCAATTTGTACCAAAACTAATTTTATTCTAGGCCCAAAGAAATGAAGACCCAAGACCCACAAGTTTGTTAGAATTTATACATGAATTGTCTGTAGGGTCAAACTATCCGAAAGCCGACGCGCGATAAAAAGACACCAATGTTCTTCATCAACCCAACTTCATGCTAATGTTCTATTATTTTGCAGACAAAATGGTAAAGGGCAAAAGCTTGAACTCATAAAGAAAACTAATGCTGCACAAAAACGGAATTAGAGTGCTTTTTCAATAGTCGATAGACTTTTAGATTCTTTTTTAATTTTTTTGAAACGCGATGCAAACAGTTCTTAATTCTTGAATATTACCAAAGTCCCACAAATTTTTGCGAATGTTTTTTGTGCCCCGTGTCTCTTAGGGGCTTATTATTTATAATCTTTTTTCTTAATGGATTTTACCATTAGAGCTTTGGTGGGCTTCGTCTCTAGCTTTCTTTTTCATTTTTATTTATTTGATCCATTGGCCTTTCTAGTCTTTTCACTTTTTACTCTTGTGGATTTAATTATTCATATCATCAAGCCCCCTATTTTCAACTTGAAAAATTATATATTTTTTTCTTACTTTAATTTATTAAAATCAAATTATTAATTAATTAAATTTAGTTTAGTCACATTGAGTGTAGGAAAAAGGACCCAATTCAAGTTAGAGTACAAGTTGAGTCAAATTTTACGAAAGAGAGAGAAAGAAGGTAACAATGAGAATGCCACTGTGAAGGATTCGTCAACCACCCTAGGGCCGGCTTGCATAGAGTCTATTAGTGGTCTGCAGCTAGGCACTAGCGACAAGCCATTTGCTGGTGCTCGCCTTCTTCGATGTCTAAGTTGGACAGCTGATGTTTCCTTTGATGCAGGGTTGTCCCATCTTTCTGGAGTTTTGGGTTTTGTCAAATGTTGTTAGGAACTTGTTCCTTTAGCAAATATGGCCTTTCACCTTTTCTATCACAAGGTCAGCTAAGTGCCAAGAAATGGCAAATATAAATTTGAATCAAATTCAATTAAATGTCTCATTAGTGAGATCTTTATCATGAGCATCGAGTGGTGTGACTATATTCAATGCAAGCCTCGTTCGGGAGGAGGTTTCAAGATCGACATCAAGTGTCACAACAAAGTTTAGGCGTGAGCATTATTCATGAGGTCTTATTACCAAATGTGGAGTGTCGTAATGATGTTTGATGTATTGGCCGCATACCCTAGGAGGGGTTTGATAGTTAATTTCGATGGTGCAATTAGGGAAGAGAATAAACCAAGCTACTCGTTAGGGGTCTATGGCTTAACTTGGCCTAACCTATTTAATAAAAAGGTCAAGTCAAAGTTTAAAAAGTAGTCTTTTTAACTAAATAAGCTAAATTTAGACTTTTCTAAAAGTTTACAAAGCCTAACGAGCTGGCTTTTTTATTCTTCTTCACATAAAAAAGTACAATAATAGTGATATAATATTTTATAGCTAATTAATTATATTAGATTTCTTTAATTGATCCTTTGTGAAATCTATTGTATTGTTTAATATTGTTTTTTGTTGAAATAATACTATTTTATACTTAGATTTGAACGTTTATATTTATGCATTTGTTATTTATCATTTCGATTATTATGTACCAAGGTTTATTATAAGTTTAAGCATATTAAAAATTTAAATTTATGTGATGTTTAAACTTTATTGGAGCCTTAGTTAAAAAAATAGGGTTTTAGGTAAGTTTTCAAATTAGGCTAATGCTTTAGAATTTATTAAAAAGGCTAGGCCTGACATTGAAAAAAAATGCCTATCATAAGTAATAAGTTAGGTGCAGGCTTGTTAATGGCATCAACTCTTTCCCATAGACCAATTAATGAATAACAAATAGGAAAAGTACCAACCTTTCCTCATCAACCATGTCATACAAACATTAAAAACATAAGTCAATTTAATAAATATTAAGAAAGTAGACTAATTTTATGAAAGATTAAAAATTGAAAAACTTACTAATTGCCTGGCATCTGTCCCAATGGTTATACTTCCTTCGGTAAGAAATGATCTACTAGTCTTAGAAACCTAATTTTTCTTGACATGTGCAGACTTCTTCTAAAAATCTTAGGATTACTAGGGCTAGCGTAGGGCATCTGAAGTGTCCTCACTAATCCATTCTAGCCTCTTGCTTGTCTTTCGGACATGATCATACATGTCTCTTAGTCGATGACCCATTTCAGTAACAAAGGCTTTCTATATATGGCCTTCGTATTGAGGGTCCCAACAAACATATATATCTTTGTGAAAGAAAAGAAAATAAGTTAGTGTATTTTCAATCAACATACAAATTGAATTTGTAAAAGTAAAAATATTAATAACAAACATATATCTTTCACTACTTAAATATCAAATCTAGAAAGGCTTGTGGGATATTTGACCAGGTCCTATTGGGCTCCTATACCTTGCTCTTGATAACTTTTGTTGAGAACTTAATACTATCTAGCGAGGGCATATACCTACATAAAATTTTTAACATAAATATATAATTATTAAAAAAATATATTTATTTATTGAGAATGAAATAAAATAATATTTGTATAATTATTCCAACTCACCCTAGCATCCCTCAAGATGCAAGTGTACCTTACTAGAACTGTCGGATGGGGGCTTTGATCCCCCCACCTAAAGTATGGCCTAATTAGGATACACCTAATGTTGCTATTATGAAAGAGAGGTGTGGAGCAGTAGTAGATAGATGGGTGCCAAGTAGAGTGGTGGATGGTGAGAGAGTATCTACGGGTGATGTGGATGGTGGTTGAGATAGGTACATTTGCTATGAGGGTGGGTGTGGGGCATGGCATGTGGATGACCTCACAACTAAGGAGGTCACGTGTGATGGTGATGAAGAGGATGATGGTGAAGGAGTGTGGGGATGTGTGGAAGGAAGGCGTGGGCTATGTATAAAAGGATGACTAGCTGTCATGGTGGGAGAGTGGTTGGCTGGGACGTGTGTCTGAGAGGTCAGGAAAAAGCCCTTATCTCAACCAGAAGCCTAACCTTAGTGGTAATGGAGCACAGATACCTAACTACTTTGCCATCTGTAAAATCAAAATAAATTGCACATAGGAATGATAATATTATTATGACAAATTAATTAACTAGATATGTGAAATGTATAAAATTGATTAGTTACTAAACTTAATAAAATACACATTAATTTTAATAAATTCTATCATCTATCAGATAAATTCTTTAGTCTTTTTATCTACCTAGATCTGTTGATGTATTAAGAGGATAGTAATAATGGCCCATTGTTGTACAAATCATCTATATGTTTGTCATTTACATCAACAGATCTAGTTAGACCAAAAGGATAATGGCATTTAAGGATGAACCAATGATTGATTGATTGACACCAATAATTTGTTATTTCAATTATAAGTTATTATGATTATTTGGATTTTGTTATTCAAATTCAAACGATTGTATCATGATATGTGGGTAAAAGAAGTTATTCAAGATTTTTGAACGGTATACACCAAAGCTTTTGTGTTGTCTATACACATTTTAATATAGTTTATATCAAACTAAGGGTTACTCAACTTTTTAAGGTTCTTTTAATCGATCAACACTTAATAAAATACCATAATATTGATATATCATTGTGTCTTTATCATTTTGTATCTTAGTTGAGATACAAATATATATATATATATACACCAATGTAATTGATATTGTCTATATCTATTTTCATGCCTTTAATTTTTCATTCGACTGATTAACATCTAAAGTTTATTCAAGGCATTTAAGTTCCTTTAAAATGAGTTAAATTGGATAGAGTTTCCCCTTAACAAATAACAATCCAAATTTTCAAAAAATAATCAAAAAATCAAATAAATCAATAAAACAACATATCCATCTAATACATGGCATTCCCTTATAATTTCAGGATATGCAACCAATCAAAAAGCAACATCAACAAATGGGAAGGCTCCAACTCTTCCCCCAATTCTCGTCCTCCTTTCTAACCACCAAATCTACCTAAACTACACACCTAGTGCATACTTAATGTTCATAAGAACATCAAATTTGTAAGACAATGAATATCATTTAGAAAAGGAATGGTTACCTCAAAATAGTAAAGAAATAATACTTATAAATTCACTTCACTCGTGTAAATTTTGTAAGTGTAAATTCTAACAATATATCA
Source organism: Jacaranda copaia (assembly GCA_014898725.1). Classification (NCBI taxonomy): domain Eukaryota; kingdom Viridiplantae; phylum Streptophyta; class Magnoliopsida; order Lamiales; family Bignoniaceae; genus Jacaranda; species Jacaranda copaia. Next base: position 1,338,476 of record JACGDI010005492.1, on the reverse strand, counting down.
AATAAAAAATATAACCTAAATAATTGGAACAAATTGCAAAAATTAAATCCTAAGTTACACCATAACTATTTGAAATAAATTTAATGCCAATAATAAATTAAATGGACAAATTTAACCTATTTAATTGTACAATTTGCAAAAGTTTATATTCGAAATTGAACCCTAAACTATTTCAAATAAATTCAAACCCAAATGAAACATTAAACGAATAGCAGAACTTAATTAATTGAATAATATGTCAAAAATTTGAATCCTAATTTGAACCCTAACTAGTCGAAACAAATTTAAATCCTAATAATTTATTAGGCAATATAACCTAACTAATTGAACAATTTACAAAAATTTAAATATTAAATTCAACCCTCACAATTGAAAACAAATTCAAACCCTAATCCATCCTAATTTACCCTATTAAATGCTACATTTTCTAAAATAACTCAAATTATAGAGAAATAAAATTAATACATACTAACATCCCTAAAATTCGATAGAAAGCATATTTACTTTTAAACAATTGTAAACATTATAGCTAAAATTTCTTATATCTTGATAATTTTTGGATTTGCACTAACATGCCTAAAATTCTATATAAAATCTCATACATTAATATTAACATGCCTAAAATTCAATATATAACATATAAATAATTTAATTGAGTATAAACTCAATATAAATAGTGTAATACATAATACATAAAAATAGAAAAAAAAATATTATAGAAACTGACCAGGACTAACCTCACACAATGATGGTGACGAGGCGAGGAAGGCGCAACGATGGGTAGAGGCATGGGGAAGGTGGAACAACAACAAGAATGACATGGAGAATATGTGGGAACGGCAGAAATGGGCAAATAAGGGATGGAGACAGCAGCAATGGTGGAAATGGGTTGGGAGGCGATGGAGATTAGAGATTTGGGAGGGGGAGAAAGAAAATGTAGAAAAGGAAATGGGAAAGAAGGCTAACGTGCTTGATTTTATTAAGTAAAATCCATTCAAAAAGTAATTTTTTTAAAATAATTCAAATTTTCGATGGAAATTCTATCAAAAATTCTGTCAAGGTAAGAATGTCCGTTGGCTTTCTAACGGAGTTGCCCTCACATATGTTCATGCTAGGCTCTCATCAACTCTCTTCCAAATTTTCTGACACTTTTTCGTTGAATTTTCGTTGAACCTTTTATCCCACAGAATTTCATCAGAAATTCTTCAAAAATCTCTGAGGAAAACATTTCACTGGAAAATTCCAGCAAAAAAAATGAGTTTTTGTAGTGCAACCTCCTCCGCTCCAGCAAGCACTAGCCCCCAAATTGTCGAAGCTGCTTGGCAGAGTCAATGTCAGTCATTTCCTCCACATTGAATGCTACTGAAAGGTTATCACATTCGCATTTAATGCTGTCGAATGTTCATCACCTTCGCTTGTAATGTCTTAATTCAAGGGGTCGCATAACTTGCTAAGCGGTTGCGCGCCACTTGGGGGAAATCCACTAAGGTTCTACATTGCCCCTATGGGCTCGATTGGGCCTCTTCTCTCTTTAGGGGCACAACAAACATTTCGACCCGATGCTTTAGCCAATTTCCTCCAACTACAAATACCAACTCTGTACTACAGGTAAGCATTTAATGACTCAAACTGCATCTTACTTTCTTGCTTACCCTAATATAGCTTGATTTAACTTAGGTTTCGAATGGTTTTAATCGAAAATTATCTCTACAAAGTTTAATGTACTGTAGATTCAACCCGTACCCTCCCAGTAGCTCAAATAGACCATCTTCTTATTTCACATCGACCTCCCACAAATACCACTTCTCACACCCTTTACAAAGATAGCGTAATCAGTAGTTTTTTTTCAGATAACCACTAGCTAGAATAACACCATAAGTTTAGCACAATAATCAAGCACTAAAATCTATACTCAAATACAAGGATGTAAATAAGAGAAATGTTCGTCCTCAAAGAAAAGTAAATTATACAAGTTTATTGGAAATGTTATCATCATCAAAACATTTCATACAGATTATCAAAGAATATGGAGGATTTGATTAATTGTAAGACTAAAATTAGAAAAAATAACTATGGTAACAAAAGGATGATTATGAGGGTATTTGGAAGAGCTTCTACTTTTGATTTTCATATTTTTAGAGCAAAAAGGTAGAAGTTGCTGAAAGCACGACTTGTTTATGCTTTGTTGGTCGCTTAAAAAAGAGAATAAAAAGCTAAAAGTAGATTAGAAATTGAAGCACCCTTGTGGTGCCTTTTACAAACGTCTAATTTTTAATATATATTTATAAATTTTATTTGACGATTTTGTCATTATAGTGATAATGCAAATTTTTATCACAAATTTCATTGACAATTTTTATTGTCACTAGATCACTACTATATATGTCGCTAATTATCAATAGTGACAACTTTAAAAATTAATTTTTGTCACAAATAAGTTGTATTGTGAGAAGATAAAATTTATTGTAATATTTAAAAACATCATTAGTGATAAAATAAATATCATTATGACTTACTATACTTGGTAAAATTTTTATATCGTTATTTATTCTTCCACCACTAATATTAATTTTCTTTTGTAATGACATAATGATACTTAAGCCCGATTCATAATTAATTGAGTTCAGTTTTATTCTATTATATAATCATTGATCCAAGATTTTGAGAAATATCATTGTCAACTTTATTATATTTATTTTACTATTATTTCATTAGTAAACTTGTAATTGTACGCTTAATTATATATAATTGTTAAATTTATAAAATATTTTAATATTGGTCAAAGTTTTGGGAAATTTACAGCCTATTTGGTTATGTTTTCATTTTCAACATTTTCAAAAGTTAAAAAGTTTATAGAAAAAATGAGTTGAAAATGAATTTGCATTTGGATATTTTGTTTGAAAAATAATAATTAGGTAGGGTTTAGTTGGTTGCAATTGGAGAGAAATAGGAATAATAAAAATAAAAAAAGAAAATATATAAACTATTGGGAAAATATATATAAGTTATTCGAAAATGTGCTTTTAGATGAAAATAAATTGAAATTTTAGTAAAAAAGTTGTTAATAATTAATTTTTAAATATTGGAAATGGATGAAAATAAATTTTAAAACATAAACAAACTATTATTTTGATGTATGACAATTAATGATTATATACATATTTCCTTATATGGTTTAATCAAAATGTAATCATGATTTATTTCCATATTATCACTCCAAGTCATTTTGATAACAAACCGTTAGAAATCCCAACATGAAACATGTACTGGAGCCTTAAGAAGAAGATTGAAATGTCACCTTTACAAGATAAGCACTTGTCTCGACATGATAAGTTATCGTGAATCTATCTACAGTAAGAAATTGTTGGTAGGGTTGTAAATGAAAATTTAAAAATTCATTTACTATTCGCATTCATATTTGTTTATATAAAATTTATCCATATTAATGTAAAACGGATATTATATGTATTCAATTAATAGATATTCGAATATAAATAAATACAAAAATGGTAAATGGGTATCCGACCCATTTAATATCCACTCCAAATATATATTTATTAAATATTTATTCGTTAATAAAAATATCATAATCCATATGTGTGTGTAGATTAATTACAATTGAAGAATTGAAAAGAAAAAAGAATAAATTTAAAAAATTATTTTAATATAGAGAAAAAAATTGAAGAATAAAGTTAATCAACATAATTGTTGTTGATTGACTTTATAATTAATATACTTCAATGCCATTATTATTATTAATAAGTATTAATAATCAATTATAAATTTAATTATTAATTAGAAATTATGTTATTTGTTTGATTGCTTTCTTTTTAATGAAATTATATAATTCGTTTTATTAATTAAATATATATTTATTATAAGTTCATAGATTCACATATGTGGATATTTGTAAATAGGCATTTAAATAATTATCATTGAATATGAATATAAAAAACTAATTCGAATACGGATAAGTTTAATAAAACATAAATAAATTTGAATTATAATTGAATGCGAATATATCAGAATTCGACCAATATCCGATGGATACGAATTCGGATATTATTTTTAAATATCTATTAAATCTGTATACATATCCAAATATTCAAAACGTTAAACAGATATGAATATAAAAATAGTGTATTCGATCTATTTAATATCCATTTACACCCCTAATTAAATATTTGAAGTTTCTGCTGGTCAAGGATCACTATTTAATCCCAATGAGATGCATGAGAAGGACAAGCTTTTGCTTGCGAAATATTTAGCTCTCACTCTTAATTTTGTTGAGGTATTGATGTTGGAGAAAAGAAAGCAATGCGTTTTCTTTCTAATTAGAACTACCACCGATCGTACAATCTTATATGTCAAGGATTTTGAAATATTCTTCGTCTTTCACTATATTGGTTTGTTTAGTGTAGTTATATTTAGTTTTGCTTGTATGTTCATATTATTGAACTTATTTGTACTAATACTTTTTTGAATTACTAATGGAATTTACAAATAAAAATCTTAGGTTGAAAACTTACATAATGAATGTAGACTCGATGAACCATTATAAATTATGTGTCTCATTTACTTTTCTATTTCTCTTGATATGTTTTATTTAATTTGTTTGAAACTTTCAGTTAAAACCTGTCACGATTATTTCAAAAATAATTTAAAAATCATCTTCAACTTAATTCACCCCTCGTAGGCTTATTACCCTAACAAAAACGAATTTTGTTTTGAATAACGAGGAACTCCAAAATCTCTTGAACAAAATTTTGACATTTCAACTTAAATTTATAGAAAGAATGGGGTTCATTTGGTGACATTGATATATAGCGAAGAGCTTCATGACGCGCGTACCACAGCAATTTGATTAAACTCAGTATCTCCAAATTGAATTTACAGTTGCAAACCTTATCAACCTTTCGGTCTGTTTAGGTTTCTTAAGTTAAAAAAAAATCGACAAATTAAATTTCATAAAATCAATTTTAGAAGATTAATGAAATTAACTCACTTCAATTGAGTGTCGATGTTTTAGTCTTTGAGCAGCAGCACCCCAATTGATAAATATATAGAAGTTGAGAGTTGCATAGAAATAATGAAGCTAATAATTCACAGCAATGGAACTTCAACTAATATACATCTATACCATATAGTAGCTTCTGAGGACCCTTTCTGCGCATGTGATGGTAATAAAACGTTCTGAAGTACAATACAGCAATGATAACTACGTACTACCTAACCAAATTATATATATATATATATATATATATTTATCAAATTGGTAGCATCTAACAAACCTTTCCACACATATGATACATTCTTTCAAACTTGTGATATTTATTCCAATTTAAAAACGTCAGCTAAAATAAAAAAAAAAAATTCCACAAACAAATTTTATATAAACAACAAATAGTTGGATATAAAGATCATTTTTGGAACGAATTAGTATTGTGCACATCAATCAACATACATCTTTCTACACGAACCTCTGTTTCTTTTTCCCTCTCAATTTCGACCAATAATATTCTTTTGGATCTATTGAAAATTATTCAAATTGTTCATACATAGCATTTATAGATCACTGTGTCCCGAAACTTTTGGTGAGAAAGTTATAAGAGATAAGGCCCTTTAATGAGAGAGGATCTGGAGGCTTAAAGATTTTTGGAGCCATGCTTGCCATCGACTTGGCTTTCGACCATTAATTACCTCCGACGGCCTTCCTTCTGTCATGTGTGGCTTTCTCTGCTTCTTGCATAACACAAAGTTCCTAACTCCAGCCGATTCTATTGCCTCTGATGCTTTTAGGGCTGCAAACAAAATCTTGATAAATGAACATACTATTTGATGCTACAAAGAGC